>OMKY01148061.1:0-11573 GCA_900302395.1 Bregmaceros cantori
AATTGGTCCCTGAGTTGAAGGTGAGCTGTGTAAAGAACACTCTGGCTCTGCACAGTGAGAACAATGTGAAGGCACAAGGTGGGGGGATCCTGGGTGCCTTGCCCCTCACTAGAGTATCAAATACAAGCACTGTTTGAACCCACGCTATTCTACAGGGAGTGAAACATGCCTGGTTCTTCAGGTTACTTGAAGGAGAACGGCACCGAAAATGTATATTGAAATATGTTCTGACCCTGATTAGCTGAGTTGATACGTACCTATCTTGCCTTGCTTGCGTTTGAGTTTATCTCTACAGACCCAAACGGTGGTGCTCTGTCTATATATCTATATATATATATATATATATATATATATATATACCTTTTTTGTTTTTAAATCCAGTATATAAGTTATGTAAGTAAGATAAGACAAGATAATCGTTTATTGTCTCTTCAAGAGAGAAATTCAGAATGGACATGGGAGAATGTGATTAACAATTGTTCACAAATCAAGCACATCACAGAACAACAAGGAAGCATGAAACAAATGACACAACCATATATAAAAGCATACAAAAACAACAATACAATGTTGAGTAAAAACAACAAAAAACAGCAACCCATGTTAGTGAGGCTTGGCTTTGAGGCCTGGCTCAAAGATTATGAAAATGAACATATTAACAAATTGAGAGCCCACCTACCACTTAGCAGTTTAATTGTTAAGGTCAATTGTTAAGTGATGTAATCGCTGTGCGATTACCCAAAATCAAATGCAGACCCCCGTGTGGGTTTGTGGGGCTGATCAGATCAGTAAATATCACTTTATTGCCAAATATAAAGCTAAGCTAAGCTAACAACGTATTGCTACATGCATCATGTGAGTGAGTGCATGCATGGAAGCAAGATACTGGCTGTGTCCGAAATCGCTCCCTATCACCTATATAGTGGACTATATGGGGTGCACGCCATTTTGTAGGGGTGTCCAAATTCTCTATGTACCCTATATAGTGCACTGAAAGTATCCCACAATGCACCACAAAAAGTAGTGAGCATCGGATGTACCCTAGAGTAGACGGAGCAATATAACCCACAATGCATTGCGAGACGTTTTAAAAAATGACCTAAACTTAATAAAAATGACACGGCGGGAGTAAATAGCGACCGACTGCGGTAAATAGTTATAAATCTAAGTTTGTTTGACATTTCGAATTTCATGATTGTTGAATTTTATGATAATATTTTTTATAATTATATTTTATAATAAATTTGACAGCACCATCTCTAGTGTCTGAAATCTCGGCTGTTGCTGTTGAGTGGACTATAAGTGAGTGTACTATAAGGGGGATAGGGAGCCATAGTTGGGAGCCTATCGACTTGCCAAATATTCGAGAAGAACACATTACAGTTTTCATTTTGAATTATTTCGTTTTCTTTTGAGATTATGAACAAAATTATTTCTCAACTCAATACATTGCGGCATTGCACGAAACTTCAACCAATGTTTACTCGAGGTGCTTTCCAGAAAGTACAAAGTCATTTTGATTTACATTTTAGATTTGTAGTATGTACTAACTTAGTTCTCTGCCCTCCCGATTGTGCTGTGTGATCTTAAGCCACAGCAACAACATTATGAATGGGACTGGCTTGGAGCACCGGTCTCAACCCGCTGCGCCACGGCACCAGCACTAATAACAGAACTCCTTTAAAGTTGAGGTAACATAGATCATGTTTTAAAAGAGTTTCTGTGTTCATATTGGGCATGGGGAGTCATAGTGGACCATTTAAAACGGTCTTCTGACTGCTTTACAATATTTGCCTCAAATGGGAATTCTGAAGTCCTCCCAGAACACTTCATTTTGAAATTGAGATATTTGTGACGTCACGATTGCTTTCTGGGGCAAGAAATGGTACAGTACAGAAATAGCACAGTACAGCATAGCAGTATTGGCTGCCGTGCTCAAACGCCCACCCACCCCTACCTCCTCACTCCCCCGCTTCAGTAACCTCCGGCCAATTAGTACAACTTGACACAACGCGAAACAACATTTTCATAACTTTTATTTAAGGGCGTTTTCAAACCAACGTGTTTATCCCGGGTCCGACTCGTTTTAACCGAGATGGAACTAGTTTTCGAGTTGTCCCGGTTGATATGAATGCGGCAAGCGAGTCTGAGTGCGCGTTAAAGCTTCCGAGACGAGCCCTTCTAGACGAGGATTGAGCTTGCATAAAATGCACCCGGACTCGGATTTTCTACCCTTCTAACATAGTTTCTCTTTACTTATATGCAAAATATCATGACAATTTCTTACACAAATGGTGTCACGGGGTGGCCCCATTAAAAATGTCCTACTAAACGTTGTCAATGACCAAACTCCTTTTGCTGTTAGTGATTGGAAAACATTGCGGACTACAGCTTTATCTAAACTTCATTAATCAATTGATGTCATGTAAGGCGACAATGCAACCTGAAAATGACACCCACACATCGCCAGGAGGAGAAACCCTGTGTGTGGTGTAACACTGACTAACCACCGTATGGAAATGTGGGTTTTTTTCACTCCCACACGTCACCTGCAAGTGCAAGTGTGCGCAGGGCTGATCCAATGTGGCATGCGTAGGAATGGCTACACCGCCACGGATGGAAAAACAGGAGAACATGCAGTCGTGCAAGGTTGTGGGGGTGGGGGTGTTGGGGAGAGTGGCAGAACATACACACCATTCCTAAGAACTGTAAGGCAGCCGTTGAGATAAAAAAAAAAAACAGATTCAAATTGGGATTTGTCCAAGCGAATCTGGCTGAGGAGAAGACAATGGCTGTGTCCGAAATCGGTCCCTATCTCCTACTCCCAATCCCCCATATAGTGCACTCACTTATAGTGCACTCAACAGCAATGGCTGAGCTTCCGGACACTAGAGTCGTGCCGTTGAAAATGATTTTAAATTATAATTATAAAAAATGTGATCATAAAATTCAAAAGTCATCACAAAAAGTCAAAAGTACTTACATTTATAATTATTTGCCATGGTCAGTCGCTATTTACTCCCGCCGCGCAATTTTTTAAAAAGTTTAGGTCATTTTTAAAACATCTCACAATGCATTATGGGTTATATTGCTCCATCCGATGCTCACTACTTTTTGCGGTGCATTGTGGGATACTTTCAGTGAACTATATAGGGTACATAGAGAATTCGGACACCCCTACAAAATGGCGCGCAGCCCATATAATGCACTATAAGGGGGTTGGGGAGTGATTTCGAACACGGCCAATTATACACAAAATTCATCACAATGATGAGAAGAGATGTTCTTTATTGTCCCGAAGGAAATTTGGGTATTTGTGTACAACGAGACCAGACAGTCTCAGTCTTCAATTCTGGTTCAATTCCAATTTGAGCCGGATTTGGCCTTTTAACCTGCTAGATGGATTGAACGAAGGGGTTCCATAGCATATGACACTGTCCATGACGGTGAAGATAGATAGATAGATAGATAGATAGATAGATAAATAGATAGATACTCTGTCTACTTTGTCAACCCGAAAGCAGTACATTTTTAAGGATTGACGTCATTAACGTTAAACAGATTTAGATAGATAGATACATAGTTAGTTAGTTAGTTCATTACTTTATTAGTTAGTTCAGTAGTTAGTTAGTTAGTTAGTTGGTTCGATAGGTAGTTAGCTAGCTAGCTATTTAGTTAGTTAGTTTGGTAGTTAGTTTGTTAGTTAGCTCGTTAGTTTGGTAGTTAGTTAGTTATTTTGTTAGTTCGTTAGTTTGTATGTCCGGTAGTTGGTTAGTAAGTTAGTTTGTTTGTTAGTTTGTTAGTTATAATCTACTTGAGGTCATGCATTTAATTCTATTTCATGTCACCTGACCCACAAAAACTACTCTCAATAGATGAGATGCAGTGTAGTGCTTCACTACTTGAATCATCAAATATGAATGAAGGATAGCTACAGTTTGGAGAAGTGTAGCTCATGTGCAAGGCCAAAGATGTATGTTCAGACCCACTGTTGAGCTGTGCTGGCAGAGTTGTGAAGACTCAGGCTGGGATCAGATGTACGGATGTGTCTGAGATGGGTTGGACACGTCATGTACCAAAGAAACTTTGGAAGCGATGCTCACACTTCTTCAGCCTGAGATCCACTGCTGAATTCATCCATATTTCAAATGTCAGAGACTGGAAATACCCGCCAAACTCTATTTATTTTTTAAATTCTGTGCAATAGACGAGTTCGGCTGGTATTTCCAGTCTCTGAACATCACGTCCGGTATCATTTAGTTTGCCGTGCTTTTGGCTATTTTTCAACATGTCTATTTGGTGGGAACACACACCTACAGGGTTATTTAAAACGGATGGTGGTAACTTGCGCTGTGGTATTCCACACCCAAATGCTCTCGTGCAGATCCGTGACCCACAAATGCATGATTTAATAATCAGTGCAACTCGTTCCATTTTCTCATTCCTTTTGGAATAACTAGAAGAAGCCTATTGGTCCAGAAGAACATGTGACCAATCGGTGAGTAACTTTAAGTTGGATTTTGACTGTATTTCATCAATACTTATACAAAATTATGAACGGACATTTGATGCGCCAACATCTTCTCTTTCCCCTCCCCACCTCCCTCTCTCTGTCATCATTCAATTATTATTATCATAATCAATATTTTATTATGATACTTTCTCTTCTTTTCCGATATTTTAACTGCGGTGCGGAGCGAAGGCGCCGCGCGCACACACACACCCACACCCACACACCCACACAGACACACACATAGAAATGTTCTACCAAAAGGCTGCTCTGGTTATGTCTTTGTCCCCCTTTGTGAATGGTTAATATTCATCCAATCAGCGAGCTACTGCAGAATACACGTGGAGATGTTTACAAATGTATCTCGGGTCTTAAACAGTGAGTTTGAATACTATCGCGACAATTCAACCCGCGACACCCGCGGGAAACAACCTGCGCTGCATCCAGGAACTAACCCGCGACAAATTCAAAATGCGGTTTGAATACACCCTAAAGTAGAATACTTCTTTTTCAATTCTATGCAACAATGGTGCTTTCTCGTTTGTAACACACAACGTCTGAAACGACAACACACAAATAGTGGTAAACAGCTGCAGCTCACTTAAACAACAACACATGCATAGTGCATCTGTTGAGGTAAAGAACAGAATCTCAGTCAGCCTCATCCCTCAACAACACATTTCTAGCGCTTCTGGTGAGGTAAAGAACAGCCGGATTCTGCCCGCGGGCCGCCAATTGAGTAGCCCTGCACTATGCCATGCAAGGTGAGGGAACAGAGACCAGCAGCAAACCTTAAGAAAACGTGGGCTCAGTGTGATGAGGCCAAAATCATGGAACATCAACTAGAAGATTGCAGGAGACGGGGAGACAGCTCATATCACATTCAAACCCATAGAAAGGGGATTAGAAGGATTTAAAACAATGAACAGTGTGGCACACTGTGTATGCGTGTGTGTAGGTGTGTGTGTGTGTCTTTGCACAGTATATCATTTGGATATGTTCTCTCAACATTGTGTGGGACACAATTTTTGAAGAGGCGAGGCAAAAAAAAGTGTAAACATTTTCCAAAAGCAGGGATCTGGGCTGCGTTTTTATTCTGTATTTGGGCATGCATCAACACCAAGCCGGCGTTTATGTGTTTTAAAAAAGAATGCACCGCATATGCCTCCTAGACAGATGGGAAGTGCCAAGAATAACACATGGTGAAACGCAAGAGAACTGAAGAAAAAAAGTTGTCAGAAAGCCTGAGCAACGGAGCAGTAATGAGATTGCTGGGGAAGAGAGATCCCAAATGACACAAGCAGAGACACAGTCAGAGAGGCAGCGAGAGAAGGGGACTAGAGGTTAATTGAGGTAGAGACGTAAAACCACATCTCTTCTGGTAGAACAACTCCCAATTCTGTCTGTGCCTCACTTTTCATTGTATCTTAACCAGAGACTGCAAAAAGTACCCACATTTCTTACTCGAGTAAAAGTAAAAAACGTTTGTACAAAAACATCTTGACTAAGATTGCAAAGTACTGATCCAAATATCTACTTAGGTCAACGCAAAAAGTAAGGACATATTCAAACCAACATGATTATCCCGGGTCCGACTCATTTCAATTGAGATGGAACTTGTTTCCTAGTTGTCCCGGTAGAGAGAAATGTCCTGTGCCGAAAGGCTGCTCCGATGGTTATCCATATGTCCTCTCTCTGTCCCGCTACCTGAATGGTCGAATATTCATCCAATCAGCGAGTCCCTGCAGCATACACGTGGAGTTGTTTACAAATGTATATCGGTTGTTAAACGCTAGGTCTGAATACAGATAAGGCAAATCTATATTGGGAAACAACCCACGCTGCACCCGGGAACCAACCCGCGACAAATTCAAAATGTGGTTTGAATACGCCCTAAGGCTCTGAAATATAGTCTAAAGTCAGTGCCTCTGGCCAAGGCACTGGCTCAGAATCTGGAATTGGCCCCTGGGCCCTGCACCGCAGCTGCCCACCGCTCCTCAGGGATAGGTTTAAAAGCGGAGGAAGAATTTCACTGTACATGTATGTATGTGTGACTAAATGAAGTACCTTTTCCTTCACTATCCCATGGGTAAAGAACTTTTGGAGGACACATTTACTACAGAGACAGTATGTACAGTTGTATACAATTTAAATGAGGACAGAGGCACACGGTTGTGTCTGTGTGTGTGGTAAAAATTTGCCACGGTCAGGTTTTCTGAGGTCACTGGGGTTTATATAAGCTTAAACACAACACACGCATACATACTGCATATGCGCAACTACACACATTTTGCAAATGATTTGTAACCATGGAAGACAGGATCTGTAAATAACTTGGAACTTCTAAATTAAATCCCACAAGAAATGGGCTCGCGAAAGCCTGTGCGCACTACGCAGGAATTCTAATGTGTGAGTCGGTGTTCGGGCTGATGCTTGAAGAGAAGGCACAACTGTGTTCTGAATTTGTGTATGTACGGTCGTATGCAAAAGTTTGGGCAGGCCTGATTATTTTCAAGAGTTTGCATTGGCTATAAAATCAGCAATTCCAGTTAAATCAAATCAAACTTTATTTATATAACACCTTTCATACAGAGCAATATAAAGTGCTTCACAAAAACACAACAAAAATACAAGGAACAATATGACCCATAATCTACCCAACCTATTAATAAGCAAGCGCAGACACATACATACAGACACAGGCAATGGATTTGTTAAAAAGTCAATATACATGGCTTGGCATCGAGTCCATACAGCAAGAGAAAAACACTGGAGTACCAAAGACAAGAATGTTACGAGTATAATAATAATACAATTATAATAAAAATATATCAAATATAGAATAATACAATGATTTAAAAAAGTATATTTGAGAAATGAAATTAAGTTTAAAGGATTTACAGAATGTAATGTAATATTTACTTAACAAAACAAGCAGGCAGTTGCATGAATTCGGGCACCCCTGTTGTTTTGCTCATTTTAATACATTTAGCACTAATTATTGGACCACACAATTTCCAATAATTGTGTGGTTTGGTAGCTCATTGACCCTTGAACTACATACAGAGGTGAAAACGATGTTCAAAACAAAGTTTGGAGGAGAACAACGCTGCCCGAACCTGCGAAGTCACAGGCACCATATATGTGTTGGGTACCTTACCGACTGCTCCACAGAACCACTGTTGATTGCAATTTAAAAGGATTACACTTTAAAAAGTAATCTTTCCATCCGTGTATATAATGCCTGTAGGGTGGATTACCCTAATGTGGGCCATTTTTTGCAATTTCCTAATGTGGTACAGTGAAATGTAGAATTGAAAAGTTGAACTTAATGTTAGACGCGTGGCATTACCGTAGCTTCCCTGACATTCATTAGTTTAGGGAGGAGCCAGACCCAGTGGAGTTTAGATGTCCCACATTAGGCAATGGCCCACATTACGGCAATCCACCCTACATATATCTGTGTGCGCAAAATTGTAGTGAGTTTTCCTAGAAAATGTATATTCTCTTGTTTTTTCATAAGCAGGGGATTAGCGCGTATGGCGTCCACTCTCTGCCAAGATGAAAAAAAAAACCTGCCAATCAGTGGTGAATGTTAATAGAATCCCGAGTAGAGGGAATTCACATTAAAACACTCCCTAACTTATATACTGTGGCACAACAGCGGCCCCAACCGGTGAATGATGAACTTGATTTGAGGATTCATAAGATGTGTTTATGAGAAGATTTTTTTTAAGATGAATACAGAAAGTTATGCACTCAATTTTAGGTTTCAATTTTCTAAATTATAAATGTCAGGATAGCATTTGTGGGGACTATTTGGTGGACCTTCAGACATTTCTAGTGTTGAAATAGAACCAAAGGATTTAATACCCCCACCGCCCCCCAACACTGTAGATACAAACCTGCCCACAAATTGGTTCCCAAGTTGCAAACTTCCTCCCGAATCGAAGTGGTGACTGTGCGCTCACCCTGAAGCACCCACGCTGAAACATTTCAAAAATAATGATTTGTGTCCCCAGGGCCGCCCCGAATGTTTGCTAGTGTGCTTATTTGTTTGCAGCACTCTCATAAATGGGGGCTCTGTTGGATTCAGTCATTCATTTGAATTGAAGAAGTAAAATAAAATAGCTGTCAGAAATCTACAAAAAGAATCTAGAAAAATAAGTTTGACATAGAGAGTAAAGATGTCTAGTCATGGTCAGGAGAACATGTCACATCATACACGACACTTTTTCCATCTTTGTTTGGTGGAGCAGGGGAAGGTGGTGGGTAGCAAAACAAAGCAGTACATGGTTTAGGAGTGGGTAGAATTTATAGGACGTGCAGAAGCTGTCCAGAGAGTTAATCAGCTGAGAGGATCAATTAGGGATGAATAAAGGGGAGGGCAGCAAGCTTCTTAACTATCATGGCCTGCCAGAAATGACGTTGGCTCTTTATATACATATATAATAAACAATAAAAGTAAACTCGGATCAGCAATTTGAGTTGAATACACCGTTACTTTTTGAGATTTAAATACCTAAACAGTTTTGATCGTGGAGCTGCAATCTTCTTTATGGAGTAGCATCCTGTTGTCATGGTGCTATATCATTTCCTGATGGGCGTGGTCTGGCCGACGTTCCAGCCAACCTGTCTCTGCCAGGCCACCCACCCCCCCACCCCTAAGTATTAATTTGTGCTGAACAAGGTACATGGATTTAGATTAGACTACTGTTGATAAATATGATAGTCTGGGCACACTCGTAATATGTTGCTGGCAGCAATGTAGTAACATGTACCATCAACAGAGCTTAGCGCAAAGTCATGTTTCACTGAGCTTTTAGACTTTGATGCCTCAGTTGGGTATCATCAGGGGGCCAAATGGCGCTCTGTTGCCATGGTAACACGTTCACCAAGCAGGATCATGGAGAGTGTGGCTACTGAGACGAGGCTAGCAAAGCCACAGGAAAGCCCACTTTATTCCTTTAATCCAAGAATAACTGACAAACCCCACACGCCTGATTTGGATAGAGGCATTGGCAGGGCGGTCCCCGTGTCGGCGGGCCAAAGAAAATACATGAAACGCTTTGCCAAGTGCTGCTTTGAGTGGAGTCTGGGCACAGTGAGGATATTTTCATGGCTGCATGTAGTTCAGGAACCTACATGCCAAGAAGGCCTGGTTATGCTCAGTGATGCCAGTAACTAAAGTACAATAACTAAATTGCAATAACTAAACGACTAGTTGCCAAAGGTATTACAGTTTTTCACTATTGCTAGAACACATTTCAGGAAACTGCCCTCCGTTTTCACCAAACACTAAACACAAAACACTTTTCTCAAGCTACCTCCACAAAAACTCACATTCTCTTTGCTAAACCAAACTCTCACTCCAGAACGCAAGTTTCCACCTCAAAACCTAGACGCTCACCACAAAACAGTTCCTCATAATGCTCAAAACCTAAACTCTCACCACAAAACAGTTGCTCATATGATCAAAACCGAACTTCTGGCGACAAAACTGTCCTCAAAGCCTGCATAAATGTAAACACTACCAATCCTCCCTCACACATTTCATCAAAAATTGAAAACACAATGTTCAGCATGTGATGTTCTCAAAGAATCCCATCATCTTAGTCTTAGAAAAGTTTGATCTTTCTCTAGATTCAAAAAGAAAATTAAGGAACAACTCATGTCTCCATATGAAACAGTAAATGTCATTTTTCCTCTACGATGTAATCTCCTTGCCCTGTCGATGTCCTGGTATTCACTGAATACTGTTTCCTGCAATCTGTCATGTCATACAAAATTCTCTCCTGTCCTTTTGGTATCATTGATGTGAGTAACTGGTCCTGTCCTGTTTCTGTTATTTTATTTCATTTCATTCATTTTTCTTCATTGTATGCACCAAAGGTACCTAAGAGAAAAAGCTAATATGGTGCCTCATAAAATACCATAAAATTATGGTAAGGGAGCCACACGTTTTGTGGCTCCAAGTGGTCCCATTCCACTGACTCAATAGAAGATGATAAACGTTTGTAAAGTGAAATACTATGTTGAGTAATGTGGAGAAATAAAAACCTTGAAACCTTGATCTAATAGTAATCAACAGTGAGCCACAGATTCTTTTTGGTGTAATTTGACATTCCATTTCTCAACATAAACAGAGATTTTCACAAAAATAAGATTCAAAAGAGAGCACATACAGGGGAATAAAAAATGTCACAAATCCTTGTACTATGCAAAGACACATTGTTGTGCAAGGTCACACGACTGCAATCATGGGGACATCCCAGGCGATGTCGTCCCTCTCCAGGCAGCGGGGGAAGAATGCTCTGGCATGCCGGACCCAACCTTGGTGAGCCCCCACATCACAGGCCTGGTCCATGGCCCTGGGGAGGTTCTCTCTTCTGTAAGGTTGGCGGTCATACACCTTCCATCGCCATGACGAGAAGAACTCCTCTATGGGGTTGAGGAAGGGTGAGTAGGGTGGCAGACACACATTGAGGAATTGTGGGTTGTTATTGAACCACTCTCTGATCTGGTCGGTGCGATGGAAACTGACATTGTCCCAGATTATTACATAGATGGGAGGCTGTGCTGGCCCAGGATTCTGCTGATCGAGATCCAGTAGGATATCTCGGTGAGGAGACGTTGAGTGTTGAACGATCCGAGTAGTGCCTGCCTGTGGAGTATGCCTTCAGAGTGAATGGCAGCACATAGGGAGACATTCCCCCCACGTTGGCCAGGTACGCTCTTCTTCCAATTATGTTGCGGCCTCTCCTTCTCCTCTTTGTCAGATTTAATCCAGCCTCATTGTTTTAGCAAGTGCAAATGTGTTTAGAGTAACTGTGTATGTGTTTAAAGTAAGTGTGAATGTGTTTAGACATGTACAGATATGTTTAGAGTTCTGCAATGGGTGTTTTAGCAAATGCCAATGTGTTCAGAGTTTTGTAAAAATGTGGAATTGGGGTGAAATTTGTTTATTGTTTGGCCAACTGGGGGCTCAATTTATTAAATGTGTTTAGGCAACTGGTCATTGTGTTCGGAGATCTAGGAATTGTGTTTTAGCAATTGTGAAAAA
>OMKY01148148.1:0-10781 GCA_900302395.1 Bregmaceros cantori
ATGCACTGTTACCCTAAAATTATGTTAGCCTGTCAGAGTCATAGAATACCCTGATTAGTGTTTAGTAAAGGCCAAATTAATTAGAATTTCACAATTCTTTTATACCATACTGTTTATAGCCTTATACCAGGGTTGAGACCAGAGGTGTGACCAAGTCCCTCTTTCAAGTCTCAAGTCCTTCTTGGGCAAGTCAAGTCCCAAGTCAACTCCAAATCAAGTAACATGCTGTCATTTTAGCTCCAGAATCTGATTTTAATAAAGTAGCAAAAAAATCTAATGATGCTATTATAAAAGCCAAACTATTGCTTTTTTTGCTACTTTATTAAAATCAGATTCTGGAGCTAAAATGACAGCATGTTAATGATGACTTGACTTGGAGTTGACTTGGGACTTGACTTGCCCAAGAAGGATTTGAGACTTGAGACTTGAAAGAGGGACTTGGTCACACCTCTGGTTGAGACTACTACAATTTTTTGGCAAATTGATACCTAATTATCTCTTCTGCCTTACTCATGCCTGGCTATAGTAATCCACAAAATCTAAGAAATTGAAAGAAAGTGAAAATCCTAAATGGCCAAATATTCAACAGTGGGAAGGAGCCACAACAGAGCCACATGTGCATGGCTGTACATGGCCTGTCTCTATGTTTTATTAAATGAATGATAAAATGTTACTAAATTAATGACAAACATGACAATAAACGCAATTATGATTTATTATTATTTGTATATAAATCAATCATGCTTGATTTACATCGATGCCACATTTTTTTTTCATATTAGTTAACAGTTAATAATTTATAATTTATAATAAGTTATTCAGAGCTAGAACAAACTGAGTCAAGTCTTTATGATCTAGACTTTTTTTTACACTGGTGCACCCTTTTCCTAACACAAAAGTTATAACTGTGATTTCAACTCAAATGACTCCTTCCCTAATGGGTGAACTGAAAAAACTTTGGGTGGCACTTATGGACCCAGTTAAGAAAAGTGGGTCCAAAAGAAAAGTAAATATTACAAATATAACAGTATAAAAGAATATAGAATACATTTTGCTGAATACATACACATATATGTACACTGAATACATGTGATCAAAGTATTCAAATCACTTGAGAAATATTACAGAGCATTGATCTAGTCAACACTTTTTTAATCCATGTAACGTGCAATCTGCTAACTCGGCAGAATGTTTCCCGTAGAAGCCCATGTCCTCAAAGTGTTATTTCTGGTGTTTGGATACTCCTCTGCCCATAGTGCTTGACGTATTGCGACGTATTCAGTCTTCCTTGGAAACGTTGAATGCGTAGTAATGCAGTAGTAATCCGCTGCTCTTGTGACACACCCCCCTTCCCCATGCTGAACGTAGTCTAGATACGTGGCCTTGTCACGCAGCTAACACGTTGCAGATGTGTTGGTGCCCCCCCACTGCCCCGCCGACGGGCTACTTTTTTGCTGCCAAAAACTGGGTCTTTGCTTGTGTTGAGATGTGTTGGCTTTTGGTGTCAGAAAAAAAAGAAAAGCTTGAAGCACTGAATTGGTTTATATTGGATTACCTGAAGACATGTGTATGGGTGTGCATATTTTAAAGGTCAACAACATTGAAAATTCATACTGAAATGTGATCTTTGCTGAGTCAATAGAGTAGATTGTGGGCCCTTTTTTGCAGTCAGTTGCCTAAGATGGAAACAACGAAATTTAGTTTTGAACAGTTGTATTTGGTGTTAGACACGTTACTATAGAATTGTCTACGCAGCGCAACCCGCTTGACGGTACATTGGGTCTGGGCAAATTAGGCAGACGTTTTTGGTATGGGCGACGTGAGAGGTGGGTGGAGTTTGGTATGGGTGGCTCGAGATGTGGGTGCAGTCTGGTATGGGCGGCGCTAGACAGGGGCTGGGAGTTTGGTTGTCACACCTCCACGCCGCTTGGCCCACCTACTGCGCTGTTACTGGATGACGTGATTTAATTTCTTTTTTTTTCTTTTTTTACACGTTTTTCGACCCTGGTTTTACCAGACCCAATGATCACGCACGATGCATGGATGATTAATTGGTTCATCAGGGAAGCACAAATTTCAGTATGATTTTTTTTTTTATGGCATTTTCCCTTAAACTCACCCAAACCATATTCGCAAAAAATGTGCAGAGAATTTAGATTAACAAAATGCTGAACACAAACACACTGCCACGCCGGGTCAATGTCAATGTTATGTGACACTTTCAGTGGCTAGCTTCGTCTAGAAAGTGTGCATGCACGCGCCATCAGTTTGTATAGCTACATTGTAGCCCACGCTACGTGTAACTATCCAAACACTATTCAGAGGTCAGCTCGCCAGTCCAATATTCTGTGGCGCATTTTTGGGCTCGTCGGCACCCTGGGGAGAACTACACCTAAGCATCTTCGTCTGGTCTATGTATACTAAAATTGGATTGGTCCCACGGTGAGGAGTAGAACAAATGTATGTGTTTGCCACACCACGGCTATCCCCCAGAGTTGTACGACTCTTTTGTGAGACTCCAGAGCGGTGTGACTTATCCTTTACAGTAAAAAGTTATCTTTAAAACCTCTCTTATCTTTAAAACCACTCTCTAAGAGGTTGCCTGCTCAGATCAAAATGATTCTGGTGAGGCTTGCACCAGTTGTTACCTCTGGTGATGACCTTGCATATTTGTACCGATGTTGTGTATTTGACGAAGAACGTCACATGTGGCCATTGGCCGTACAATTTCAATTCTACAGCGTCAATGAGAATCCAATTGTTAGTAGTTAGTCAGGCTGGCGAGCGGACCTGATGCAGCAACTGCTTATGGAGCTAGCTGAGTACAACCTCACAAGCTAGCAACATATGCAGTGCTATGATACACAACACACAAGCTGTGCAGCTATGATATCGCTGCTCAAATTCTGTTTGTGTGAACTTGCAAGTCACCTCCTGATGCTTTCTGGCAGACGCTCTTTAATTCACTTTCAATGAAGTCGGTGAGAAGTCCGTAATTATTTAGTCTGTAACATTTCATATGGTGTTTGTTGAAATTAACAATTTTGCCAGTTTTACAATTCATGTTCCTTACATCATTAGACAGTAAACGAGGTTGGGAATTATATGCAAGGGTCAGCTAAAAAATCATTCACAGCAGTGAAGTGTGGCACAGACACAACTGGTATCATAGAACGATCATATTTTCCGCACTATAATGCACATTTAGATGCATTTAATTTGCTAAACAAAATGGCACTGTGCCTTAATAATTTGCAGTGCCTTGTTTCAGGGTTAATTCTGATTATGGTCACTGACCTCATAGTGAGTTTGAGTGCTACACAGCACTCAAAATTGAGTGTCAAATACAAGCACTTTGGATGAATCTACAAAAATTAGTTAAATCAGTTGGTACTTGTGGATCAAAACATTACTGTTTTGCTGAAACATGCTGACTAGTTTAGAGACGATCAGCCCACCCTCGTCACTGCGGCTCCTGTGTTGACGATTGAAAGTGAATCGAAACAATGCCCTAATCATTTCTGTTTCTGTGTTTCTGTGTGTCAGTTCCCATGCCAATTCGCTAGTGTCTGACTCTCCGGTCTTTCTGCAGTACGGTGTAAAAAGTAGGCAGCAGCGAGGCTTGAAAGTGGCCCTAGTAAGAGGCTATAACCTGGAGTCACTCTGGATCTGTCTCTTACAGAACAAAGTGGAGGAGCTAAACCAGCGGCTGAAGCAAGCAATTGACGGTCAGTTTGCATTCAGCAAGATGTGCCAGGTTCTCACAAGGAGACAATATTGCTGATTTTGTACAGATCTCCGGCCGACCGACCACATGTGCAAATTATCACGCTATTCAAATCTAGATTTTCCCAGACTATGCTATGACTAAATGCATTGAGTTTCCTTTCTATTCACACCTTTCTCCCACCCATCACATCATCCCCTGCATGGCATATTGTCTAATTTATAAAGTGGTCACTGTGGAAGGATGCAATAAAAAAAAACACTTCAGAATGTCCTTTATGACGAGAAAAAATAGAATATAGAATGATGACATGCAAATCCCTTTTTCTTTTTTTGAAACGCCATTTTTTTATTCAAGTTACTGCTCTAACTTCAATATAATATACTAAAATGCTAAATAAATCATTGCATTAATGAGTGTGCTGCAATTAAGTTGGCTGAAGGAAAAATCTGAATTGACGATCTTGATCTATTTTTAGTCCTCTGATCAAAATAATTTTGAATTCCAATTGATTAATCCAATTTGAAGTTTATATCTATTTAACTATCTTCCTATCTCTGCTGTGTCTATCTGCCTGTCTCTCTCGGCCTCTCTACCTCTTCCTCTCTATATCTACACCTCCTCACCCCTCTCTGCCACCTGTAGATAGCAGGAACCTTCCGTACGGCCGTCCCGCCGTCATGTTCCGTGCTAAGTATACCATCCTGCACCACGCTGACTTCATCAGCAGCTACAGCGACACTCTCTCCATGCCTCTGTGGACCGCCTTCACTGTCAATCGCCAGGTACTCCACCACGGCAAAAAAATGGCTGTGTACTTTTAACTCATCCAAAACCAGCCCTTGTGAGTATTTCTTTCAAGAAAATTAAGTTCTGTGTCCTTGTCAACAAAACACGTAGCTAAGGAAACTTCAGACTTGTTTCTACCTGTTTCCATTCTTTAGTTATAGCCTCGAGAACATGGGTGATTTCTGACAAGTGCTGATTTCTGACAAAAATCTTGAGTAAATACGGGTGTAGAGGCGATGGTGGCCGCTAGGTGGCAGTATATGCCACCGCCCTCTGCGGCATCTTTGGCACTGAATGAGTTAAGTAAGTGAGTCCGAGTCACAAGCCGGTTTATTTTCCAATGGCCAACTTTGCACACATTAATTATTTTCAGATTTTTTTTGTTGTAAAAACTATTAAACTTTGGTTCCATAACCAATTCCTTCAACACATCAATAAAGTTCATGCTTTCCGTTCAAGCTGTGATTCAAGCGTCTTTTCATTTGCTTCACAATTGCAGTGTAGAAAGAGACACTTCCACAAGCACCTCGGATGGTTGGATCAGAAATCGCGGTGATAGTCCGGGTTTGGAACCTTTATTTTCTACTTGGACACCCTTTTTGTAAACTGAAAGCGCAACAGTTAGATGTCCTGTACAAATAATAACAGCCGAGCCAACATCACAAATTACTGATATACTGTGCATGTGGCAGATGTGTATATCTAGTATTATTTCTGCCCAACCTCTGCATTTCCACGACTTACCAAATGGCTCTAAGTGTAAAGATCAGTGGAGATCTGCTGCCCTCTAGTGAAGATGTTCAGGGGTGACCATACCAATAAGCGAAATAGAATACTCAAATAAACTCGGGCTGGTTTATTGACTTTGAGTTTAGTGTGTTCCACTGGCCCCAACAGAAGATCACATCGCAGCTTTGGGGTGGAGTGGAATGGGTTGATTTGCATCATGGATTTGTAAACTGTTTGCAACTGTTGGACCAATGTTACTAGCGAGATGTACACCTACTCACTTTCACCCCCCATGTGATGTGTTGACTGACACGCCTGTCAGTCAACACATTCCCCCCCTTCTATTTGTTCAGCAATGACTGACTCCCAGTCCTGGAACATGTATGTTTTCTGTTTATGTTTATCTGCAATATGTATGTTGACAGTGTGCTTCTCCCTCCCTCACGGTGTCTGTGTGTATTTGTGTGGGGTTGTGTGTGGGTGTGTGTGATGTGTGTGCTTGTACCTGTGTACGCCCTGTGTGTCTGTCCCTAGGTAGAGTTTCACGTGCTACCTGACAGTCTGTCGAACTGTGTGCGACCGGACGGTCGGGTGCCGCCAGCGTTCAGCCAGTCCTGCACCAACTATCGGGCCGGGAAACATCTGACATATGCCTTTGTGTACCCTCCCCGTAAGTCGTAAATGATAAGTGCACTCGGGTAAAGCCTGAGTTTCCTGTTCTATGTGATGCCACATCAGCTAATAGACGAGTTTGCCCATTTAAAATTTGGCGTCGCGCCCCCGTAGCTCAGTCTGTTAACACAGTGCACATATACGCAGGGTTGGGAGGGGTTACTTTTTCATTACTTTTTAGAAATGTTTTATTTCTAACAAATAATTTACTATACATTGCAGGTGTTCAACTCATGATATAGCCTGAAACCACCCTCAATGTAAAGAAAATGAAAACATTTTCAACACATGAAGCTATTGGCTCAAAATTGTTGGTTGTGTTGGTTCAAATGTTTTGATTAAAGCTTTTTTTAAAGTAATCCAAAAGTAATCCTATGTTGGATTAAATTTGGATTACTTAAAATAATCCTAATACAATCATACAGCAAATCATTGAATGCATTTTTGGTTGCTCTTAATTTATTTATTTATAATTTATTTCTACCTATATTATGTGTTGAATGCCTGCAAAGTATAGTAAATTATTTGTTAGAAATAAAACATATCCCAAAAGTAACCCCTCCCAATCCTGCATACACGTACATGGAGGGTAGTGAGTTCGCTTCCCCTCACCGACAGCTTTGCTGCATGTCTCCTCCCCCTTCTTCACCGCTTTCCAGGTAATCCTGAATAAAGAAATGTATTAAATGGCATCGCATTTCAAACTTATAACTTTCTGTTCTATTGTACTAACCTGACTTTGCTGTGTATCTGCTATGGCTATATCGGCTATGGCTGGCATCTGCCATAGAGTCTGGAAAGGAATGGATGGCATTGGAAAGGCATTGGAATGGATGTGGAGGTTGCGACTAACCCGTCTGCCAAGAGTTTAAATCACACATGTGACAGGTGAAAAGCAAACATGACATGCACCAAGCAGACGTCGTGCACGTGCGAACTCCGGATCTTGAGGTTGTGACACAGCAAAATAAATCATTAGTTCACGTGATATATATTTCTATTCATGTCCAGTGGCTTTGTGTCCTTGCAGGATATTTTAGTTGCAGCAAATTATTTTCTTTCAGCAGTTCTAGCTTGTAGTTCAGTAGGATCTGTAATAAAAATAGAGCAAACTATTGGTACAAAGCATAGACAGTATATAAAAATGGACACCGCGTTCGTTTTGATGTCTGTGCCTACTTCCGGGTTGTTATGGGGGGAGCCTCATCTCCGGAAATCGCGCACTATTGTAGTTTCCAATACAAATATTCCAATCTTGGCAGCCTGTTTTAAGCTATTTAAAGGTCGTTTCTAATTGATGTGTTAATGTATATTTTCGGGATAATTAACGGTTCATTGTGTGAGGGGGGTCATAAGTTCACAAACGCGTCAGATTTGATGATTTTTTTATTTCAGCTCCCATAGGATCCCATTCATTACGACTCTGCCGTTGGCGCCCCTAGCGGACAGTACCAGACGAAGTCGCGTGTGGGGTGTCTCTCTCTCTCACTCCCCGTAGAGCTCTCTCTACCTCTACTTGTCTCCGGATATACGGGTTCTTTCAGCAATGGCACCGCGCTGTCGGAGGCTTCAACCCGGCTAGGATGAAAGCAATGGGATGACGTCACGCACGCTGCGTCCTATATATACAGTCTATGGTACAAAGGTAATGAGCAACATGCTGTCAAAAGGGATAATTCACAGGCCACTTGCAAATTCAGTCCGTGTCAGAGGTGAGATATATGGAAGCGTTATGAAGTCTGATAGTCGGTAGGAAAGATTCCCTGAGTCGGAGGACAATGAATCTGTCAATGAAATGATGGTTTGATAATTAAAATAATGGTAATAGTGCACATATGTATATCTACCTTGTTTGTTTGATCCATGCTGCTGCTGTCACACGCCAACAGAGCTTTCCACGTCCCCGGATGGAAGATATGAGGCACTTCTGATCACCAACACTCTGCCCATGTATCCTGCTTTTAAAAGTGAGTGTCTGCAGAACACGCACGTAACACATCTATCTAACTATCTATTTCATTGGTCTCATTGTAATTCCATGTCTATCATTTTGTTGACAAATCCATTACCTGTGTGTGTGTGTGTGTGTATATGTGCCTCGGTGGGTCACATTGTTCCTTGTATTTTTGTTGTGTTGCTGTGAAGCACTTTGAATTGCATGAAAGTTGCTATATAAATAAACTTTAGTTGGATTTTTTTATTTGATTTAATAACATATTAATTCTGTAACTTACTTGATTATTATTATCAATATTATTATTAATATTATTATTATTATTATCATTATTACCTGCGCCGGGGCGGAGCCGGTTATGAAGAAGTGGTTGAATTTTGGTGCATTTCTTTAGCCCATAACTAACACTGCTCTGCATGAAAAATGCTATATAAATAAAGTTTGATTTGATATCGGTGAACGATCCCCGTCCGAGGCGCATTTAGTCTCCCATACGGCCGATCCTATTTTTTTTTCAACCTGCAAATCACATTTTTTTTTGTTTTTAAATTTTTGGTTAGACTAGGGGGTTAGGTGCTGGGGTTAGGTGCAGGTTTGCAATCTCTGAGTGCTTCTAGTTATTATTATTATTATTATTATTATTATTATTGCCATTGCCATGCCAAAAAGCTAACAATCAGCAATTGTGTCCATCTCCTGCATGACATGGCCCTGCCTATGTCGCCCCTCCCTCAGGGATGTGGTGGTACTTCCAACGAGCATTGGTGAAGCGTTATGCTATGGAGAGGAACGGAGTGAACGTGGTAGTCGGACCCATCTTTGATTACGACAACGACGGAGTCCGAGACTCGGCAGAGAAGATGAAGCAGTAAGTTTGTAGTATGTTATAACTCACTTAGGCCTTTACATTCCTTCCGGGACATGGGCCATTGATGAAGAGTTTCCACCCCCGTCTGTCTGCGGCCATTTTCTCCAGCCGTTTCCACGACAGTCAAATCCAGCTCTGTGCTCCTTCTCCAGTTGTTCTTGGGTCTGCCTCTGCTTCTTTTGCCTTGTGTCTTCCATGTTAATGCCTGTTTAGCTGTAGCCGTGTTGTTTTTCCTCAGGGTACGTCCAATCCAGCTCCACTTCCCCCTCATGAGCTATTGCTCTATTATTTAAAAAAACGAAAGTATGTTATAAGAATAATAAATAGTAAAAACATTGATGAAACTAATCTCCTCCCGACTCTTCATCCCAGTTTCCGATTTAATCCTGTCACTATTTCTCCCAATAAAGAATGAAAAAAAAAAACCCATACCAGGTAACCTTGCTTCACATGTGCCACTGTGTCTGGATGTACATCCGTGTATCTGTCTGTGTGTCTGTCTGTGTCCAGGTATGTGAGTGGCAGCTTACCTATCCCCACCCACTACTTTGTGGTGGTGACGAGCTGTCTGGACTTCTCTCAGTCCGCTGACTCGTGCTCAGGGCCGCTCAGCTGCCTTGCCTTCGTCCTGCCACACCGAACAGAGAACGACGAAGCCTGCAATGTAAGCGGGCCCCGACATATCTACATTTTCGTTCTTTCTGCGGTGCATTTCCGTACTTCGTTCTGTCATGTTGTTGAACTCCCCCGGAAAAGTGCAACTTTTAACACTCACGCAGTACATTCATTTTGTAAACAAACTAATCCCCTATGGCACCATACCCAGAGATGGCAAGTAAAGTACAAATACTCAAGTAATGTACTTAAGTAACATTTTCAAGTATCTGTACTTTTAGAAGTACTTTTTTCTGAGATTACTTTTTACTTGTAGTGAGTACATTTTTAACAAAAATATCTGTACTTCTACTCCTTACTTTTACGAAAACAGGCTTGTTACTTTTTTTTTTTTTTTTTTTTGCATTGCCAGGGTAGGATAAGATGTATAATAGTCAGTAGGGGGCACTGACGCACCGAGTACAGTCCCAGTTATTGCGTTAAAAAGTGTTTTTTATTTAGTCCCGAGATATAAGCTAAATTAGGCTAGGTTGTTAGTCATTAATTAAACAATAACATTGACAAACTAACCTTGAAAATGCATTTTACATACAATTTTATTTTTTGTACTTTGTACTTTCAAAAATACTTTTGAGTACATTTTAGAGCCTGTACTTTCTACTTTCAAAAATACTTTTTGAGTACAACTTTCAGGCTGTACTCTTAAATGTACTCAAGTAGATATTTGGATCAGTACTTGGATCAGTCGAGTTGTTTTTTTACTAATGTATTTTACTCTTACTCAAGTAGGAAATCTGGGTACTTTTGCCATCTCTGCTAATCGGTCATTTTAAAAAGAAATCCTACAATTGGCTGCTGATGTAGTGTTGTCGGGATGGTGACAGACTAACATCTTATAATGTCTCAACACTATCGTCGATGTTCCTCACAGAGCCCTGCGTCCTGCGGGGGGCGCTGACCGGACACACAGACTCGGTATGGGGTCTAGTCTACAGCCACGCCCACCAGCGCCTCATCTCGTGTTCTGCTGACGGGACCCTGCGTCTGTGGGACGCCAACGCCACCGGGCCCGCACTCGCCACCTTCAACGAGAACAAGGGTGAGTCTCCTCCATGAGTCTCCTCCATGTGTCCGTCATATAAAGAACAAGGGTGAGTCTCCTCCATGTGTCCGTCATATAAAGAACAAGGGTGAGTCTCCTCCATGAGTCTCCTCCATGTGTCCGTCATATCAACGAGAACAAGGGTGAGTCTCCTCCATGAGTCTCCTCCATGTGTCCGTCATATAAAGAACAAGGGTGAGTCTCCTCCATGTGTCCGTCATATAAAGAACAAGGGTGAGTCTCCTCCATGTGTCCGTCATATAAAGAACAAGGGTGAGTCTCCTCCATGTGTCCGTCATATAAAGAACAAGGGTGAGTCTCCTAC
>OMKY01148410.1:4367-19931 GCA_900302395.1 Bregmaceros cantori
ACCAAACTTCTGGGTCACAGGGGCCGCTGGGAAATGTAGTTGCCATGTTCGGCAGTGGGAATACAGTCTATGGATCAATCGCAATTGCGCTACTCAAGCACTTGCAATGATAATGCGTTGCCACACATACTGCTAGCACTTTGCACCACATCGGAGAAGGTTTGCAATTGAGTGCTTCTAGTTGAATCATGTGTTTTGGGTGTGATTAATCGATGATCAAAATAATGGTTAGTTGCAGCCCTATATGTAGTAATAGTAATATATCTAGTAATATATCTAGCAATATATCCAGTAATATATCTAGTAATATATCTAGTAATATATCTAGTAATATATCTCGTAATAATTTAGTAGTAGTAATGTATCTAGTAATAATTTCAAACCTCTCTTGTGCTGTTGGTTTGTTTGTTGTTCTGACTCCACAGCAACATGGACCGGGTCCAGCACAGCCTCCTACACCCCAGTCGGACCCCATCAGAACGGACGGAACCATCAGCCAGCACCGCTACACCACACCACGCCCAACACACACTTCTGTACGAGACACACGGATATACACACACGGCACCATGTACTCACAAACACACTTTGTGTTCATTCTTTTGTGTGCCTCATGCACACTCACACCTGACTTTAAACCGATATTTTTTCCCAATCAGTTCATTCTGAACAGAAACAGAATTATACCATTTGCATTTATGAGTTCCACCGAAGGGGAACGAGATCGTGACATCAGGCGAGGAAGCCTGCTGCCATTTCAGGTGGAGCGCGCCGCTGCTCTTCCGCCTTGTGACACAGGAATCACCGTGTGTGAACGTGCATGCACACACAGACACACACACACACACACATCAACACACACAGAGAAGCAGCTCACGTTGATAAGCGCACATGTGTGCTTGCCCCGCTGCGGGGCACGGTCGCACAAGATGGAGCCCCAGATGCCTGGCGCTTGACGACTGACAGTGAAAATGGATGGAAATAGTCTCCCAGACATAGGATATGCTAAAATATATAGATAATGTAAAACAAAATGTTAACCGGTTTTGTGGATTTCATAATTTTCTGTTTCTGTTCCGGAACATTTAAAGAAATCTTTTTACGTTTCTTCTTCTGCTCCTCGTAGAATTCTGTAATATTCTGCTCGTTTTCGGTTTTAGTTTTCGTTCCTTGAACCGGTTCGGAGCCCTGGTTAGAACCAAAAGAATATTGTTCCCCGAATGCTTAATTTCGTTCCTGTCAGCTGAAACACCGCCTGGCCCAACTTGTGCACAACTATTGGGAAGGCACACAACGGCAGAGACTGGCGGAGCAGTGGACACCTATGAGACAGACCGTGCCGTCTTTCAACGAAAACTCTGAGGAACGAAATAAAACCAGTATTAACCAGTTACCATTATTTTAAAATACATGTTCCTGTTCCAGAACATAAAAACGTTTCCGGTTTCGTTTCTGTTCCGTGGAAAATACACAAAAGGTTCAAAGCCCTGCACTCACAACTTCAACACTCACCCTGACAAGAATAGAGGAACAGGACGGTGTACTGTTTGATTTTCAATTGAATTGCTGCTGTCACTTTCTCTTTAATGTTATTGTTTTTGTTGCTACTGTCACTTTCTCTTCTTTAATGTTATTGTCTTTGTTGCTACTGTCACTTCCTCTTCTTTATTGTTATTGTTTTTGCTGCAGGGTCTCAACACCACACCTCTCCACCCTTCCCCCAACCAGTCTCCAATCATCCAGGTAGCACACCCGCACACACACACACACACACACACACACACACATACACACTAACCACACCACACAGACACTCAGACATGACATAGACACACACACACACAGACACACACAGACCACACACACACACACACACTAACTTCTCACACACTGACACTCATACATTGAATAGACACACTCACAGACACACTTACATACATACACACACACACACACACACTAACTGCTCACACACAGACACACACCGACACACACAGACAAACACACACAGACACACACACACACTGACCGCTCACACAAACACGCAAGACACACACACAGACAGACAGACAGACACACACACACAGTCTCGCACACACACACACACACACACACACACTAAGCCGCTCACACCCAAGAGAAAAAAAACATGTTATGTCTTCTCTCCCTTCATGCCTTCATGTATTTGACAAAAGCTTGTGACAGCATTGTGTGTGGATCTAGCTCCACCTGCAAGACCCACCTGAAAAGACTTAAACGTCTTACCTTTTACACCATACCGGGGATGTGGGGGAAAACCATTTCAATTTTATCAAGATTATTTGTTAAATATGTCAATGGTCAAATGAGATTTTCTAGGATAATTGCAGTATATCAACAATTGTGCTACAGGAACATGATGACTCACTGTGGTTTTGCTGGTTTGGTGGTAAATTATAATTTTATATTTGGATGTATTGAGATACGCTGATACAATTAATGAAATGATATGTTTATGAAATGATAATATATTGATTGCATTCCCAAGATTAAGGTAAGTGTACTTAATTTCCAGAGTACCGTTTGCAAAATTTGAAATATAAAAAATATATTAAGTTGGGGTGTCTTTCGGCAGAGTGCTTAAAGACGCTGCACCAAACGCGCCGCCCTTCATGTTAGCGGCAGAGTCCGCCGTGCCTGATTTAATCACTATCTCTCAATAAAGAATGAAAAACCGCGCTTGTGCCCAAAAAATAAAATACAATTAAATGAATAATTGAATAAAATCGGACCTAAGTTGCCCTCAAAATGCTACATGAATGAAACAGACTTGACCCGTGTTTATGCACGGTGGGGTATCATGTTTGTCACAGAAATTGGCTTTTGGGGTTCTGGGAAGGGGTTAGTTTTAGGATAGGGGTTAAGATTAGGGCAAGGGTGAGGAGAAGGGTTAGGGGTTAGGTTTAGGGTTAATAACAACTTTGTGATGACAACTCTAAACAAACGGTGGATGTGTGCAGGTCCAGAGTTCTGGTGCTCCATCTCCTACTTTGAGATGGACATCCAGGTGGGAGAGATGTTCAAGGTCCTGGCCAGCTGTCCCACGGTGACGGTCGATGGCTACGTGGACCCGTCTGGCGGGGACCGCTTCTGTCTTGGACAGCTCAGCAACGTCCATCGCACCGACACAAGTGAGCGTGCCCGGTGAGTTCCCCTGCCCTCGCTAAAAGTTGAGTTTGCAAAAAATGTTTTGAAATCGGAATCTGATTATTTGGTTCGAAGATTTAAAAAAAATTAAAATGTCAAATAGTCAGAGATGGCAAAAGTACCCACAGTTCTTACTTGAGTTAGAGTAAATTACATTTATAAAAAAACAACTCGAGTAAGACTACAAAGTACAAAAATTTAATTTGAATATAAAAAAATCAGAGTTTTCAATGTTGTTTTATCTACGTTATTGTTTAAATAAATTACTAACAACCTATCCTAATTTATTTCACTTGAAGTTTATAAATCATGCTGCCAAACATTGAGATGAATATCTGTTACATTCATTTGCAAATCATGCTCACCTAACCTTTCAAAGTTGGGTGTAAAAGAAGTACTTTTCCCTGTTTTGGGAAAAATAAGGAGTAGAAGTACCAATATTTTTGTTAAAAATCTACTGAGTACAAGTAAAAAGTCATCAGAGAAAAAAGTACTCCTAAAAGTATAGATACTTGATAATTCTACTTGAGTACAGTACTTAAGTAGTTGTACTTTGTTATTTGCCATCTCTGCACATAGTGTACATTTTTTCCTTCAAAATCGGAAATCGAAAAATAAAATCAATCATTTTGAGGAATCAAAACAGAGATCGACATTGTCTATGTCACCATGTCTTGAACTGCTTGTGATATAAAAAAATTTAAAAACTAAGTTAAAAAATAAAACACACTGGAATTTGACTTTGGCCATTTGGTTCATACCCTGGTACAGTAAATATAACATAGTTAAAAAGATACAATAATAGTGAGAAAATACTCCAATAAAAATAAAAAGAATGCAATACAAATGAAACGTGAAATCGAGGTTTCTGAGATCCTTTTTTTTGTTTAATAATCGGGCTGGCTGGATATTATCTTCCCATCGCTTTCTCTGTCTTCCTCTCCTCTATCCAGAAAATCTCTTGTAATCACTTGAAATTACTGTAATACATGAAGATGGTCTGTATCCCTGCAGGCTGCACATCGGGCGTGGCGTGCAGCTGGAGTGTCGGGGAGAGGGTGACGTGTGGATGCGCTGCCTCAGCGACCACTCCGTGTTCGTCCAGAGCTACTACTTGGACCGCGAGGCCGGGCGAGCGCCCGGAGACGCTGTGCACAAGATCTACCCTGGAGCCCACATCAAGGTATAGACTTGTTATCATTCACCTCAAGTTCAATACAAGTGTTGCTGTTTAGAACAAACACAACAAAGAAGTTGGTGCTTCCATGGACGGCCACGCGTTGCATAGAACAGTGAAGGACCAACTTATTCCTTGAAAAAGATTTCCTCAAATGTCTACGTTAAATGATCCGTCCGAGCTCCAAACTTTCCTGGCGTCCTCTCCATCCACCGGATTAAGTTAAAGATATTTGGGGACAGAGCCACCACCCTCTGGAACTCCCTTCCTGCTGATGTTCACCATTCTCCTGCTCTGGACAGTTTCAAAGCACAACCTAAAACCATTTCATTTCTTTTTTTTCTCAGTTACCTCTCTAAAGTGACCTTGGGTTCCTTGAAATGTGCTAAAATAAATAAATAAATCCAAGTTATTATTATTGACAGAATACTTTTCTCGGTTCACACAAACTTACTCCAGTCAATATGATATGACAATAGCAGAGGTTTAATTCCAGTATGGCAAAGACAATTCGTTTACACAGATGAACAAGTATGTGACGTGGTTTAACCAGGTTACAACCAAGGGCAGTATGACAGAGAGCATTCTGGCATGGACCGTCTCGGAAACACACTGCAAAGATCCTTTGAGAGTTTTATAGAGAGGTTGACTCCAGAATACACAGTTTGATTGAATCACTGTAACAATGGGTATCGGCACATCAAATACAACAATAGGCAGGATGTCTCTGGCAACAAGTACCAACCCAACGATTATTACTGTTATTGTAGTAAATGCATTGTACCTGTTGGTTGTAAGAACACACTACCTGCTCCTACCTGCCCAGGTGTTCGACCTCCGACAGTGTCATCGTCAGATGCAGCAGCAGGCGGCCACGGCTCAGGCGGCGGCTGCAGCTCAGGCAGCTGCTGTGGTGGGAGCCATCCCGGGACCAGGCAGTGTGGGAGGCATCGCCCCCGCTGTCAGTAAGTATCAGTTGTAGGTCAACGCTGTCTGCGTACTAAGTGAAATGAACGGACATGGGGCGCCACGGTGGCGGAGTGGTTAACGACGCTGCACCACCGCGCATAGTGTCTGCAGAGCCGCATGTTCCATTCCCCGTGTGAACGAATGCCTACGATGTTTACCTGGAATCTCTTCAACCCAGTTTCTGACTAATCCTATCAATAAAGGCTCCACCACCAGCAGGTCAAATGTCTACTTTTTTTTGTTAACATGTTTTTATTGGACAGAGTCAGCAGAACATTCAACAATGAAATCATCAACAGAAGACGTACAAAGATTTTTTTATATCCCTCCGCAACCCCAAATACTATCGGAATACATCATTAGAGAGAGAGATTTAAAAAATAAAGAAGAAAATAAATAATAAATAAATAATTTTAAAAATGAGTAAAAGAAAAAAGGGAACAACAAAAAGAAAATAATATTGATAAAGAAAGAAAGAAAAAATCTGAAAAACTATACATGTATGGTTTTATGTAATTTACACACTGTTCAATTATTTAAAAAAAGAAAAAGGTCACACGACATACTCATGAACACACATGAAAATATATCAAAGTAACTTTTGAACCGTATGCCCCATGTTCAACATCTTGGTATCCCTAAAGACGAGTTTGGGGGGTATTTCCGGTTAAATTTGTACTCTTAACGTCACTTCCGGTGCCATTTATTTTTCAACATGTCTATTCGGTGGGAGCACACACCTACACTACCTAAATGATCGTGGTCATTTGCATTTCATCAACATAAAAAATGGTGAACGAAGCAAGGGGGGTGAAGTGGTTCTGGTCACAAAGCGACATCTAGTGGTTGGATTTTGAAATGGTGTGCGTTGTGTGTTTTTTGTGTCCTCCTACCGTTCTTTCCACTACCAGAGTTTATATATATACATAGAGGCACCGGTAGTGACGCATAGAAGGGTGGGACAAAATGACTCCCCCCAGTTTTTCGCACGTAAACCCGTCTACAATCTTTGCACCAAGATGAGTCGACCTAGCCTACAGCTGTGACATGTTCTGTGACATGTGTCCGTTAGGTCTGTCGGTTGCGGCGGGCATCGGTGTGGACGACCTGCGGAAGCTCTGTATCCTGCGGCTGAGCTTCGTGAAGGGCTGGGGGCCGGACTACCCTCGGCAGAGCATCAAGGATACTCCGTGCTGGGTGGAGGTCCAGCTCCACCGCCCGCTACAGCTGCTGGATGAAGTTCTCCACACCATCCCTCTGAGAGAGCCCAGCCAAAACAATTAACCCTGGTGATCCAACACAGAAGACCAGGCTAGAGTTCTTCGGTTGTGTGACTGCAACAACTATTTATGATTCATGTCAGTGTCCGACCTGATATATATTGGCCGATATGAGTTTTTCCCTGCTGTAAACCGATACTCCAATACTAAAAGGTGTATTTAAACGGCAACTTGAACTTAGTGCAAGTTGCGTCGTGGGTTTAGCGTTGGTTATCTGTGTTTAGACTGCCTTTGCGCGTGTCGGCGCCACGGAGGAAGTGCCGAGCATACCCATGTCACGTGTGTCGGCTGAAAAGGAGACTTTATTTTTTAATAGTCAAAGGCGCGGCATCAAAATTTAATATATGGTCCTGTTCTATGTTGCGGCATGTGTTGAAGGCAGCAGAATGAAAAAGAAATGACGGTGGCTGAACTTGAGTGAGTTTTCAGTCAGAACTCGATATCGTCCAAGGCCAAGACCACCTATTCAGAGAGGGTAACATTTAGGCATAATTTAACCAGCGCCAGAACCCACTTGGCAGCTGGGAAACGAGTTCTATCTGGATTGAACCGAGACAGATCCGGGATAAACACACTGGATTTGAATATGCCTTAAATTAATTAAAATCCTTGTAATAAATGTTGTAACATAACATATAATGTGACAAAATGTTGAGTCTTAAAGACACAAGAAATTTGTGGTCACTGTAACTACAATGCGAAACCATGTCATAGTCATATTTGTGCTAAAGCATCGGTTGCAAATATCGGTGTGTGCTCACTCTCTAAATTTGTTTTCAGGTATCGGACAAAAAAAACTCATATCGGTCGGTCACTAATGTCAACTATTTTACTCATTTGTTCATTCATTGTTTGGTGCAAACAACGCCAGGTACCGTGACAACGATACGAAGGGCTGTGATGCGTTGTCTGACCTTCAACCAGACTATAGAGAGATTATCGGAGATTTCTACACGGGTTTGAAGGTGCTGAAGCTGATGCAATTCAATATGTTTATATGATATTATAATATAATATGATATCGCTAAGGGGATGTCAACATTCGCTTAATCAATTCAATCAATGAATCGTTTAATCTGTCAATTAATCGATTCATATGAACTTTTCTTAGACTGTCTTCTTGCTGCTGGATTATAAGGTGCAATACCATGCAAGGCAGGACTTTTAACGAGCAAGATACAAAATTGAAGTCTCTGATAATGTTAATAATATTATGGGTGACCTCACAGCGGCGGACATTTTACCGGTATCATCGCAGTCAGATGAACAGGCAAGTAGCAATATTTGCTTAACATTGTCCGTTAAAAAATGTTCTGTTATTGATTTGTCCATGGTAATTGCCAGCACATGGCAGTGGTAAGGTATGAAGTGGTAAGGTATACCACTTAACCATATGTATACGTATACTTCACCGTACGTGATACCACTGCCGCCGGGCCGTGATGAAAGAAGAGATTCTCCCTAGTTCATGCAGCGTGCACATATTAATGAAATTCTCGATTAATTGTTTAGTTAAATAAAAGTTAATCGATTAAATGTTTTCGATCGGTTAATCGATTATCAATTAATCGTTGACATCCCTCACTGCTAACCTTTGTGCATGAAGGGCGACGTGAGTTATGCAAGTTGCGCTGTGTACGTGAGTTTCTGATTGGTTGACTGGTCGATTGACTAGAGAAGCGGCCAATCAGAATGAGACTGGGGCGTTGGATCTCGCCGACACACCTGGTCAGTGTGATTGAACATTTTAGCTGTTGGAGAAACACATTTAAACATTAAAATCAACGACAAAATATAACACTTCCACAACAATGTTCATTCCCTGGTACAGATTATTATTAAGAAAGTGTATTAAATGAAAAGTTATTCAAAAATTTTCAAAATACTAGAGATGAACAATATTGTCGGCTCCCCGATATTATCATCCAATATTTACGCAAAAAATAAATGTTGGAAAATATTGATATTGGTTTTGGAATATCGGTGACTTGACTAAAGTGTAACCAAAGTATGGCATGTTGTACCTTGTTTGAACGCTCTCTTTACCATGAGTCTGGATTTCAATCCAGATTGATGAATGTTAATGATAATAAGGGCCGCTATCATTAACAACGTAATTTTATTAACAACAACACGCCAGTTTCAGTTTTTGCTGCAATGCACTTAATGCCCACATGGGGGTGAACATCTTCCACGTTTTAGCAGCTTTTCTTCACTCTCTCTTTAGAGAGTCCTTAGAGAATCCTAGAACTATAGGATGGATTGTCCTGACGTGGGCCATTACCGACATAATTTCTGACACCTAAGGGTCCCTGGCTCCTCCCTAAACTAATGAATGTCAGTGAAACTATGGTAAAAGCAAACTATGGTAACGTGTCTAACATTAAGTTCAACTGTTCAACACTTAATTTCGCTGTACAACATTAGGTAACTGACTGGCCCCCATAAGGAAGCTGCAAAAAATGGCCCACATTAGGGCAATCCACCCTATTTACATACTAATCCGATATTGGCTGATCGGTTATTGGATCTGTATCGAACAATATCAGGATATTGAACATCGGTAATAAACCAATATCGTGCATCTCTAGAGAATACATGTATATTATATATTACCAAAAACATACAGCTAAAGCACCTTTGAAGGGATCATCAGTCTTTTGATAAGGACGAGGTGAAGGAGCCTGGCAAACCAGAACCAACGAATCGTCCACACATCGCTCGCGGCGGGACGGTCCGGTGGGCCTGCATTAAAAGCAGCCCGACAAATCAGATTGTCGTCCACGTTTGTGCAGTTCAATCAGCCCGTTAAGGCGGGCTTTGTTCGGCTCGTATCATGGGCCTCCACGTCCCTTGTCACACCTAGTGCGCTGTGATTTGATAACTTCATTTGATTGACACACCTTTTCTCCAACCTGCTTAGTCCAGATGATCAGATGATCTTTCTGAACGTGTGCGATGGGTGGACAATTCATTTGTTCTGGCTTGCCAAGTTAATTTTCAGTGTGTGAGCTATAAGATAACATTTTGTTTAGGCTATTTATATCTAATTTCATGTATTTCCATGTAGGACCAAAGAGAAATGGACATTTTTTTGCATTTCGTGAGCTGGTACTGGACTAGTCATAGTCCACTTTTTTGGGACCTCATTGGTCGGCCTTGGTGGAGGCAGGCAGGAGTCATGTTATGGGTGAGCATTGTTTTGCTGAACAGCTTTAAAAATATTCTTCAAACTGTTCATTTTTTTCATCCTGAGGTAATTTTTTTGAATGTTTTTTTCCCCCCCACAAGCTCCATTTTTTATTTTTTTTTATTTGACAGTGTTTGTGTGAAAGCGGGATCAGGGAGTAGGGGAAAGCAGACCTGCAGCACATGACGATGAGGGGAAGCGAACTCACAACGCTCAAGACTGTATATGTGCTAGACGCAGCCGTCTGACCGACTGCGCGACAGGGTCAGCACACCATGAGTCAAATTAAAAAATGAGGTGTACAATCAGGTACACGGACATCATGTTCTGTCTATCCATTGTGACAGAGGGATTCCAAACGAGACTCCAGTGGACAGAGGACGACAGAAGGAGGTGCACCAATCGGTGCGACCAGTGTTTCTTCCACGCGTGGCAGGGTGGGCAAAAAAGCTCTGAAAGGCACCGAAAGGGCGCCTTTAACTTTATCCGTTTTAGCCTGGTGAGCCAGAACCAACGCATCGTCCACGCATCGCACATTGCTAGACGCTTGCATTGGGTCGGGAAAATCAGGCTCGCCGTCGGTACGAAATCGATCAACCAATCAACACCGTTTTATTGTCACGCCTCCACGTCGCTTGTCCCACCTACTGTGCTGTGACTGGATAACACGATTTGATTGACACTTTTTTTTTTTTTTGCATTTTTTCGACCCTGGTTTTACCAGACCCAAACCAAACGTTTACCGATGTACAATGCGTGGACGATGCGTTGGTTCTGGCTCGCCAGGCTACAACACATCGTCACCGGCCAATAGGGCTGTTGCACGTGATGTCATGGCTTGGCGCTGGCAGACATTTTGCTCGTCTCACGTACGGTGAAGTATATTGTAGTGGAACGGCGCAGTGCATTGTGGGCCTGCACCGTTGGGCACTTGGCATGTGCCGACACGCCCCTATAAATAGAGTCTGAACGGAGCTTGGCAATGGGATGAGCTCAGTCTGTTGTCGATCTGTTTCAGGTCTATTCCCCCAGCTCCTCCACGAGGGGGCAGCCTCGCATTACAATATGTATACGTACGGTTAAGTGGTACATCTTACTACTTCACGTCTATTGTGTAGGGGAATACAATGGGCATAGTTATGCTACCACCTATTGTTGTCTGACCGCGATGATACCATCATAACGTCTGCCACGACCAAGCCGTGACATCACCGTGCAACAGCCCTATAGGGCTTGGGCACGGCACGGCCCGTCATGGCTTGGGGGTGGCAGACATTTTGGGAGTCGTGAAATATATGTATACATACAGTGAAGTCGTATACCTGCATTGTATTGGGGTAAATACAATGGACGTAGTTATGCTATCAATCACCAGCAGGTGGCAGCCTATTACCATGGATAAATCAATAAAAGAAGACTTTTAAACGGCAATGCCATGCAAATGTAGCTCTCTGTCTGCTAATCTGCCCCCAAATGCGATCGCCAAAATGTCTGCAGCCCCCAAGCCGTGATGTCACCGCGCACCAGCCCTATTGATCTTAATGTATTTTTTGGTTCCTGTCTAACTATTTTCAGCTTTGTTCAGGATTAGCTGGAAAGGGGGAAAGAAGGGGGAGGAGACACGCTGCAAAACAATCGTTGAGGGGAAGCAAACTCATGACTCGCCGCATACATGAGCTTTGTAGTGCACTGGCTCAACAGCCTGAGCTACTGTGGCGCACCTAAACTCTCATTTCATCATAATTAGGACAAATGATGAATTACTTGGAGCCAATTATGTTTGTGTGTGGTGACTAGTGACCAAAGATTGCAATACATATTCACATTTAAGCACCTTGATATTTCTGCACGAAAAAAAAACATGTTTTTTTAAAGCACCAAGTAATTAGGGAAACAGGCAGTAACACATGTAAAACAAACTGCAGTATCGGGGATTTAGCATGTCAAAATTGTTTTAACATCCAGGGCTTTGAAGCGGTTCAATGAAAATTGGGAACTTTTGTATTTTCCGGGGAACAGAAACGACACAGGAAACGTTATTATTTTTTTAATGTTCTGGAACAGGACCACTTATTTAAAAGTAATGGTAGTACTGGTTTTATTTCGTTCCTTAAAGTGTTTGTTGAACACGGCGCGGTCTGTACCATAGCTGTCCGCTGCTCCACCAGTCTCTGCTGCTCTGCTGCCCGTGACGAGCGTCTACTTGAATTGAAACTGACAGGAATGAAATTAAACACCCGGGAACTTTTTTTTGTTCTAACCGGTTCGGGAATCTCAATTTATTGGTGGAACCCATAACCGGAAAAGTTTCATTGAATGAACCGTTTTGGTTCAAAATCCTGGTTTTAACATCATCAGGCACTGGAATTTAACCAATAACTCTAGACAACACCATATTCACTTAAAAATAGAGCACTAGTGCGTCATTTCAGACACAGCAAGTGACTGGTTGTCAGTCTACCACACCAGTCGGGGGCCTACCATTTGAATGTCTTCAATAAATTGGTTCATAGATATGGGCATAGTAGCCATAATTACTTAAGTAAATTACTTAAGTAAAAGAAAAGTATTTTTACCTCAGCAAAATATCACTCAAGTAAATGTAAAAAGTAAATAGTTACTCAAGTAAAAGTAAAAAATTACTCCCTTAGAAGTTACGTAAGTGGCGAAAGTACTGAGCAACTTTCAGTAAAAAAACTAAAATAAATTAGGACAAATATACATATATATATAGGAGTTTTCCGACCCTGGTTTTACCAGACCCAGTGCAAACGTCTAGCGATGTGCAATGTGTGGACGATGCGTTGGTTCTGGCTCGCCAGGCTAAAAAAGCAAGCAAAGAGAGAGGAAGGCTACGGGTTTTGTTTCCGTTGCCTCGGTATGTCGGAAACAATGTTACTTTGCTTGTTGTAGTGTTGATGTAAAGACAGTATTTATTTATTTTTGTATTTTCCAAACCTGTTTGTTCATCTTGGTACTGCTTATGGTGTCACATCATCCACTTTATATACGGTTTTACCTGCTAAAGACATTTTGAAAATACGACTTGATGCTCTTCTGGACGAATGAGATGAAGAAAGTCCAAGAAAAATGAGTAAATGAAAGGGGTTGTGCAGATTATTGAATCATGCGTTTGTGGGCAGAGATCCGCACTAGAACATTTGAATACACAAGTTAAGAAATAAGTCAGAACCCAGTGACGTAACGGCACCGGAAGCCATGTCCAGGGTAGAATTCTTACTGGAACTACCTGCCAAACTCGTCTGTAGGAGGGGAGTATCCAAGCAGGGCCTCATATGAGAGAGGGCTCCGAACCAGTTCAAGGAATGAAACCGAAAACCGAAAACAAACTGAATTTTATGGAATTTTACGAGGAGCGGAAACGACAACGAAAAAATATTTCTTCAACTGTTTTGGAACAGAAACAGAAACTTTTGACATCCATTACACCGTTTCTTTCGTTCTCTATATATTTTAACATATGCTATGTCTGGGAGACTATTTCCGGTCGTGCATCCATCCAACTTTCAATCTCATTAATCAAGTCCCAATCATCTGGGGCTCCATCTTGTCCAAATTCATTTTTATAAACAATAACTTAACATTGCGCAATATGAGAAACTTTAAGAATGAACACAATTTTAGCTTTTCGAACTGGTTCAGGACCAATATTTTCGTGGCAGAACGGTTCAGAGTACGAAAACATTAAACATAGACCTGCCTGAACCATTTGGAACAGAACGTTTTAAAAATAATTTTGTTTACAAGCCCTGGAGTCCCTCTCTGGAGCCCCTCTCTGGGGCTACCGGAGCTCTGGGGCACGCTCTGGCAGCTCTAATAAACTAACCATATGTTCTGTTCCATGACAAATCAAAACCATGCACGTACACTAGCAACATATTTCCAACAACAAATGAAAACCCAATCCGGGTCAAATTAGATTATTCTATGGGTATGAGGTTTGTAGGTTATCTCTTAATTTATGTAATAAAAAAGGTCTAATCCCATTTAACTTTGAAAATGAATCCCGTTCAATTGCAATGCTTTTGCATCGTCTCTCTCTGTCTTTGGCCACTCGCATGGTGTCACTCAGCCTGCAACTTGTCCCTTCTTGGATATTATCTTCTCATCGCTTTCTCTGTCTTCCTCTCCTCCTTCCACCTGGCAATGTGCCTAGCGGGATTGTTTTCGAAGGTCCTCGAAATCTTGTGGCATGTCCGATTGTCTGTACCATTTTATTTTTTAGACTTTTATTTCCAGAAAGCACTTTCCAACGCTATAGGGAGCAATGTTACTGCCAAGAGTGAAGACGATCACGTTACATTTTTCAACATCTGCTGCTTCCCTTGGTGGAAGTGTGGAAGATAATGACCGTGAATGTATTTTCTATCTATCTATATACAATCGCTTTTACCGCATATCTGAGTACGGTGGCGCAGTTTAAGCAGCAACTGAAAATACCAAATTATTCGTCATTGATGGTAAGGCTGTCAGTGAGGGGAAGCGAACACATGACTCTCCAATAGCTTGGCAAGCCAGAACCAACTGATCGTCCACGCATCGCACGCGACTAGAATGAACATTGGGTCTGGTGTTGAGTGTTTTAAAAAAAAGGAGGGGTGGGGGTGGGGGTATTATTTATAAAAATCAAAGTTATCCAATCACAGCGCAGTAGGCGGAGCAAGTGAAGTGGGCACGACAGCGCTTCTTGGTCACGTAATGTACCAAACTCATAGAGAACCGCCTCAACGTGGCTTTGATTGGCCGGTTGTCAAACACCCGATAATCTGATTTGTTGGATTCACTTGACACTAGACCCAATGTTCGTTCTAGTCGCGTGCGATGCGTGAGCGACTCGTTGGTTCTGGCTCACCAGGCTAACTCTACGTGCCATTATGGCATGTACGTATGTGCTTTGTACTGCTGTCTTAACAGACTGAGCTACTGCGGCAGACACTTCCTCATCCATGGGATCAACAGGAACAGAAGTGCTGATAGTTTCTTTAAAATCTCTCCAAGTCTGTCTGGTTATCTGGGTGTCTGTCTTTGTGTTAGAGAGAGTGTACTGGAGGCCAAAGCGTAATACAATGCTTGTCTTTTTTATTTCTGTAAATAATGTATTCTTTTTTTAAATGTTTTTTTCCAGCCCATTCAGGCTGTTTTATTTTTCAAGCTTTATTAGCGTTAGCGGAAACAGTGAAGATGGGGGGGGCAGACATGCGGGAAATACGTCGGTGGCAAGACTCACCGCGCCATTAAGGCACACGCGTGCTTTCCAGCGCTCTGCCTAACCAACTGAGCTACTGGTCAGCACAATAATTTATTCTTTTTGTCAGCAGATGTTTTTTTTGTGTTCCGTCTTTGGGTTGCGGTGATGGCACCAGGTTAAAACCTGTTTTTTTTTTTTATTCAAGGAGGCTTTAAAAGTCAGTGAAAAAGGAAGAAAGCGGAAAAAACATAGCAAATCACATATTAACACATTCAGTACAAGAACTTTTGAAATTCTGCACGTCACCTTAGAGGCAGACACTGAGGCCCCAGATGCGGCGCCACGTATGGCGCAGCTTGGCGGTCAAAAGTGGTACTATTTGGAAAAACATGATAAAGTGCCTTTGGCACTGAATGAGTTAACAAAATAACATAAAATACTGGCTCAAAACTCGCTATCAGTGAGTTTATCAGAGACTATGGTATTGAGTGGTATTTATAGTCAGACTTTTCACTTACGTGGGCACTAACGGTTCCAGGTCTCAACCTCACCA
>OMKY01148410.1:19951-31907 GCA_900302395.1 Bregmaceros cantori
CACCGCGCCATTAAGGCACACGCGTGCTTTCCAGCGCTCTGCCTAACCAACTGAGCTACTGGTCAGCACAATAATTTATTCTTTTTGTCAGCAGATGTTTTTTTTGTGTTCCGTCTTTGGGTTGCGGTGATGTCACCAGGTTAAAACCTGTTTTTTTTTTTTTTATCAAGGAGGCTTTAAAAGTCAGTGAAAAAGGAAGGAAGCGGAAAAAACATAGCAAATCACATATTAACACATTCAGTACCAGATCTTTTGAAATTCTGCACGTCCCAAAACCACTCACATGTGAGTGTTTTTTCACAAACCATAGAAAATTAACTTTCTGTGTCCTTGTCAACAAAACACATAGCAAAGGGGACTCCAGATTTTCCTTTATCATCAAAAAAAGTGTGTTTCTTTCCATTCCTTAGTTATAATCACCAGGGCATGGGTGGGTCTCACTAAAAATGCTCAGACAAAATGCGGAATAAATGCAGATGCAGTACCGACCCTGTCCACTGGGTGGCGGTATACGTCACCACCTTAGAGGCAGACACTGAGGCCCCAGATGCGGCGCCACGTATGGCGCAGCTTGGCGGTCAAAAGTGGTACTATTTGGAAAAACATGATAAAGTGCCTTTGGCACTGAATGAGTTAACAAAATAACATAAAATACTGGATCAAAACTCGCTATCAGCGAGTTTATCAGAGACTATGGTATTGAGTGGTATTTATAGTCAGACTTTTCACTTACGTGGGCACTAACGGTTCCAGGTCTCAACCTCACCACCTCCCAGCATGCTCTTCGCGGCCATTTCTTCTTCTTTTGTTGTTGTTGTTTCCTGTTCAGGTCATTTTTCAAGTCTTTATTGCAGGGTTAGCAGAAAGGAGGGTTAGCAGAGGGAGCAGGCATGCGGGAAAGCTGTCGCTGGGGGAAAGTGAACCCATGACTCACCATGACACTTTGCAGCGCTCTGCATATTCAAACGAGCTGACTGCTCAGCACAGCCATTTCTTCTGTTGTTGTACTGCTGTGTGCGTGTGTGTACTGTTGTGTGTGTGTGTGTGTGTGTGTGTGTGTGTACATCGTGTGCTTGTGTATACAGCAAACCCTGCAATTATACACATGCTAACCTGGCAATCCAGACCAAATGAATCGTTCACGCATCGTCAGTGTTGGGCAAGTTCACATTTAACATGAACTTCTTCAAATTTCTTTTTTTACATTGCTGTCAGCTATAATTTGTTATTGTTGTAATTATGTAATTATTAACAGTGTACAAGCAAAACAAAGGGCAATATTTAGCTGTTTTAATGTTGGGTTAGATTCGGGGCTGGGTTAGATTTGCAGGAGAAATGTGTTTTTTGCTTAATTTGTGTGTTTTTGAAAGGCTTTTGAAATCTGATATGAACAAATTCTGAACTAAAATACAGCTCAGTTCAATAACCTCAAAAAAGAGTGCATTCACAATTCTATGTTCATCAAGAAAAATGAAAATCTCGTTCACGTTTGTCTAACATATGAAGTTTGAGATTATGAACTATCGTTCTTTGAACACGTTCGGGTACAACGCGTTCATGTCATCATTGTCGTTCACGTTGAAGCAATGCGTGGATGATTCGTTTGGTCTGGCTCAACAGGCTATACACCTGCTACATGTGTAACCATAGTTCATGGAGGAGCACTGTACGAGGGTACTCTACCTCCTCATGTCTCATGCTTGGGTCTCCGATTCTATCAACAGTTGACAGATCAATTTCCAGATCATTGACTGTATATAAATATGGACGTCGCATTCGCTTCAGCCGGCGTGCCGACTTCCGTGTGCTTTTGCTAGTCGAGTGGGTGGAGTCGACTACCAAAAGCACGGAGCCTATGGGATTTACAATAGAAATATACCAATTTTAGCAGGCCGTTTAACCTATTTAAAGGTCTTTCGTAATTCATTTTTGAATGTATATTGTCGGGATAATGAATGGTTCAATGTGTGAGGGGGGTAATAATTTCACAAACGCGTCAGATTTGGCGTTAATATTTTTTCTTTCAGCTCCCATAGGATCCCATTCATTCTGACTCTGTCGTTGACGCCCCTAGCTGAGAGTACTGGAAGAAGTCACGTGTGTGGTGTGTCTCTCTCTCATATACTGTATAGCTCTCTCTATCTCTCCTGGTACCGGATATACGGGTACTTTCAACAATGGCATCGCGCAGTCGGCGGTCACAAAAAAGTTTGATGAAAGCAATGGGATGACGTCATCCACGCTGCGTCTACTTTATATACAGTCTATGTTCCAGATACTGTATTGTCTTCATTGTCTTCAATGACCTTCATTGGTTTCTATCACCTTCTATTTTAGCCTTCTGGAAAACCCAGGGAATTATCTGGATGATGTTGGATGATTGGACGTGTCAAAAGACAAACCTTCAATACGTTTTTTTTGTTTGTTTTCCCACCGTAGGCGCCATTTTCATTCTTTTTGTTGAGAGAGATAGTGACAGGATTAAATCGGAAACAAAAAGCCGGAGATGGGATTAGAACCCGCGGCACTGCTCGGCCTGTGGTCCAGGAGGCACACTCTAACCACTCTGCCACCGCGGCCCGTCATTTTCTTATTTTATCGATAGGTTTATTGCGAAAGTGAGATGAGAGAGACCGAGGGAAGACCTTGCAGAAATGTCGGCAAGTGCGGGGGGTGCTGGGCGCAAGTGTCTTACCGGCTGCGCCACAGAGCCAGAGCAGTGGCAGCATTTGTCGAATGCGCTACTCCCCTTTTTCCATCCACCGTGGATGCCAAAGATCTAGAACGGAGCAGTCACAACACACCATCCCAACCAGTACCAAAGCTAGTCAATAGAAATAAATAATAAATACATAAATAAACTATGTGCAAATAGATATACGAGCATAAAATAACAAAAACAATGCTATACTGGCTGTGTTCAAAATCGTTCCCCATCCCCTACTCCCTACCCCCCATATAGTGCACTGACTCATAGTGCACTCAACAGCAACGGCCGAGATTTCGGACACTAGAGTCGGCGCCGTTGAAATGATTAAAAAATATAAAATAAATTATTTCAAAAATTCAACAATCATCACAAAAAGTCAGAAGAACTTACTTGTATAACAATTTGCTATTTACTCTCACCGCGCCATATTTTGGGGAGTTTGGGTAATTTTTAATATATCTCGCAATGCATTATGGGTTATATTGCTTCGTCTAGGGTACGTCGATGCGCACTACTTTTTGCGCTGCATTGTGGAATACTTTCAGTGCACTATATAGGGTACATGGAGAATTCAGACACCCCTACAAAATGGTGTACGCCCCATATAGTGCACTATAAAGGGGATATAGAGCGATTTCGGACTGAGCCACTGTCTCATTCCAATGTGTGTGTGTTTGTGTGTGTTTGTGTGTGTATGTTGTAAATGTTTTGACACCATAAAATAGCTTTTTGTCTGGTTTCTCTCATTTCTACGTGGTGGGAGCTTGCTGCTGTTTGCCTGTGTTGTGTGAACATGCAGGGTTGGGTAATAATGGATTACATGTAATCAGAATACAGTAATCTGTTTACTAAAAATAGTAACTGTAGTCCTTTACAATTACACTTTTTTCAAGTAATTTTTTTCAGCGCCATTTTATTGACTGGGTTAGGATGTTCAATGAGTAACTTGTAACTGTAAGGGATTACTTTTAAAAATTAACCTCCCCAACCCTCTGAACGTGCGTGTGTGTCTGTGTGTATGTCTGTGAACGTGCGTGTGTGTCTGTGTGACTGTGCGTCTGTGTTTGCGGGTGTGTTTACTGTGGCTTCGGTGTTAACCTCCTGACTTTTACCATCAAATTTCCAAAGCTGCAGGTAGCTCACATTCTAAAGTTTGGGTGACGTCTCCCCCTTTCTTTTTCTATCAATTTCCCATGATGCAACATGACATTGCTGCTGCTGCTGCTCTATCACACGATGAGATCTGTGCACAAAAAGAAACGTGTTTAAAGATTATTGTGATGTTTATCAAAGATTAAAGCTTTCTGACCTCAGATGTTGTTGACTTTTTACTTTAACTTGAGTCATTTTTTGCTGAGGTAACAATACTTAATACATAAGTAATTTTTATGGCTTCTCTGCTCATATCTGATGGTTTGTCAAGTTCTCTATGGTGCTGTCTCAAATTTAAGTTGAATGAATGAATACTTTGAATAGATACTTTATCTGCCATTGTACATTCCTACAAGTATAAGTACAATCAATAAGAACAATACTAATAATAGTCTATCGATAAAAAACAAAAGATCGATAGATCTTTTGTTTTTTAAGGGGGCACGCGGTGGCAGAGTGGTTATAGAGCGTGCCGCCGGACCATAGATCGAGCAGTGCCCTCGGTTCTAAACCCCTCTCCGGCTTTTCTGCAATGTCGCCCCCCGACTCTTCATCCCAGTTTCCGATTTACAGTTGTTATGAGGTTACTTTTTAGCGTAGCGGGTGGAACAGCACTTCTCTGTTGGAAATTTGTGTACCAACAGAAATATCAATATCTGGAGTAATAGACGGGTTCGGGGGGTACTTCTAGTTAGATTTGTACTTGGAATGTAACTTCCGGTGCCATCTCTGATGTGTTTTGGACTATTGGGAACACACCTACCCACAAATGTATGACTTAATGATCAGTGCAACCCGTTCCATTTTCTCATTCTTTTTGGAATTACTAGTAGAAGCAGCCAGACTATTGATCCAGAAGAACATGTGACCACTCGGTGAGTAATTTCAAGTTGGATTTTGACTGTATTTTATCAATATTTATGTAAAATGATGAACGAAGGAAGGGGGGGTGATGTGTAACTGGTCACAGACCAACATCTAGAGGTCGGATTTTGAACTGGTGTGTGTTTTGTGCGTTTTTTTCTCGTACCGCTGCCCTCTACCAGACTTTATATACATACAGGCACCGGAAGTGACCAACAGAAATGCGGGACAAAATGGTTCCCCTCAGTGTTTTGCACGTAAACTCGTCTATACTAGATATATTGTAATGAATGGTGCTGCTGCGGCTGAGGTGCTGCGGGGCATGCTGGGATTGAAAACATCAGTGACTGAGCTGTCGCTTGCGGAGGGGTATAAGTACGATCTGGATGGTGCTTGGCAAGTAGCCAGGCTTGCCTCTTGTTGAACGTCATCCAGACGTGCCTTCCCCGGTTACACTTGTCTGCTCCACCAAATGGAGGTGCCCCAATCATTACATTGGTGATCAGAAGTGTGATACGCCGCTCGATCAGATGGTGGGGTACGTGGACGAGGATTGCGACAGAGATTCGGCTCCAGAGGGCCGTGGACGGGAAGCGCGACAGAAATTCGACTCCCGAGGACGGTAGCCTTGTGGGAGGCGGGCAGTGTAATGAATGGTGCTGCCGCGGCTGAGGTGCCGCGGAGCATGCTGGGATTGAAACCATGAGTGACTGAGCTGTCGCTTGCGGAGGGGTGCCCCAATCATTACAATATTTTTACTTGAATAACTTAGTAGATATCTGAATCGTTACTTTGTTCTCTTACTCAAGCTTGGTTTTTTAGGTACTTTTACTCGAGCAAGCAATCAGGGCACTACCATCTCTGCTACTTTCATATTTATTCATGTGTTGGAATGAGTTAAGTCGTTTATTTAATTGTCCAGTAGGTGGCGGACACATACAAAAAAAACACACAACAGAGCGAAGAAGAAACCGGAATTCGTCATGTGCTTACCGGAAGTGGTCATGAGGCGCACTGAGCGCAGCTGACACGCGACTGTAAGTTGTTCTGTAAATCACGTTTAATGTTTACCGAATAAGTTAGAATTACTAATAATAAATACATTATCAGGTTACTTTGTATAAATATGGCTTTGTAGGCAGTAATACTAGGTCGTGTAATAACAATATTCGCTGTTATGTTATGTTATACATAACGCGGTCATGTATAACATAATAACATTGTTGTAATAACATTGGGTATAGTCAACAACTTGCCATTGTTAACGATACTATGGAAACGCAGGCTTTTACATTATATACGGGAATGTTCTTAATTCTTAGGAAATTTGGTTGCCACCTATTTTATTTTAGGATTCTTGTTGCAGTAGTATAAGTATAGTATACTGATGAGAATACGTATTAGTATACACAGACATGGCACATACACACATACACACACACACTGTGTGCTGTTAACTATATTGAAATGTAAATTTGTAATGGTGTGCATGTACATTTTTAAAATGGATGTCATTTGGTTGCATTTTAAATTAAAGTTGTTGCCAGTAATCTAGCTAGAGTTGAAACGATTAATCTACAAAAAAAATGTCTTACTTTGATTAATAGTAATCCAACCATTTTTTTCTACTACTGCTACTTCTTGTGTTAGACACTGAAAAATGTTATGCATCACAAATGGTACTCCTTTTTTTTCTAGATAAATATTTTCAGTTGTGTCCACATTAATATTCTGCAAACCTTGGGATCGTACGTCAATTATTTTCGTCTTCTCCTCTTTATGCATAATTGCTTTTCATCTTTGCAAAAACATTTTTAATATTTTTTCACACCAATTTTTTTCAGCTTTATTCAGAATTAGCTGGAAAGGGGCGAAGAAGGGGAGGAGACATACACGAAGCGAACTCGGTGCTGTGTATTGCACTGTCTTTACATTTTGAGCTACTGCAACGCACTGCAAAAACATGTTTAAATATAACTGCAAGCAGTGATACGGGGCCAAGCAGGACAAATCTATCAAAACGCTGTGCAGATATGAGCTACTGCTCAGAATTGCTACTGCAACGCACTGCCTGCAAAAACATGTTTAATTTGATTTCTATTTGATTACTATTATATTTGATAGCTGCAGCCCTAATTCCAACTGCTATTTCGTCAGTGTTCAGTAGAACTTTTGAACAGGTTCATAATAAATTGTATTCCCCTTTTATATTGCTTTTACTTAATTACTTTTTCTCTAACGTTTAACTGTCATGTCTCTGCATATTCCACAAAAAGCATCCTCGTCATGGCAAACAGTGCGACCAGTGAGAAGATCCAGAAATACGAGAGTTTCATTTACAACATCCTCAGACGGGACTTGGAGTAAGTACTATAGTCATTGCTTACAATGATCTGGCTTGGTCTATATATTGAATTTATTATACAAGATGTATCGGCCGCAGATGTCAATTTCATCAGTGCCCTATTACTGACACAGTAAATAAATAGCTCCAAAATAAACAAGTCAAATTATTTGTTTAATGTACTGTATGTTAACATTTAAAGTGTCAAAATGTTAGTCTTGAATAAAAACACTTCAAGAAAGCAGTGGTCAGTGTGACTAAAATACCAAACCATTTCATAATAATATATGTGGTAAATATTGCCACATTTCAGTGTTTGTTTTCATTCCAGATCAAAAAAATATTAAAAATTATAGAATATTAATTTACTATTGCTGATCAGGATTTGTTATCGATATCAGGACAAAAAAGGGGATGGGTTAAATGTGGAGGAAGAATTTCACTGTCCATGTATGCATGTGTGATGAAATAAAGTATCTTAATCTTAATAAAGTAGAATTGTGTGTGATGCTATCTTCCAGGAAGGTGGTGAAACAGAGAGATGCTGTTTATGAAAAGATTGCACAGTACCTGCAACTGAAGAATTCCATACAGAGCCTACAGGTTGGTCTTTTGTGTTCTGGATAAGACTGTGTATGAACAACGTGGTAGATTTCATTGTGTCAACATGGTAGCTGTCATTGTGTCAACATGGTAGCTGTCATTGTGTCAACATGGTAGCTGTCATTGTGTCAACCTGCTAGCTTTCATTATGTCAACATGCCACCACGTCGTCGGCTGAACGAGGGCTAATTAATTGTTGTTTACTAAGTAATTGAACTTGAACAGTTCATGCGAGAGCGAGCCATCAGCGGCTGCAAGCTGATGGGCTCCACCCACAGAGCCAAGTGGGGCTCCTCCCACAGATCCGAGTGGGGCTCCGCCCACAGAGCCGAGTGGGGCTCCGCCCACAGATCCGAGTGGGGCTCCGCCCACAAAGCAGGGTTACCCGCGGAGATTAGATCATTACCTTGCAGAGAGGATATGGGTCAGACTCCGTGGGGGATGGAATGAATTGGTGAAACACACACACACACTGCTGGCTTGTAGCTTAATCATGGATGTACCCTAAATGTGCCTTTTGTTAACAGACTTGAGACTCCATCAAGCAGAAAAATACCTTAAAAAATGCTGATACTTTTTTGGACCCAATGGAACAAAGGAACCAAATCTGAAGTCAATGTTATTTATGTATTAATTTTGTATTCATTGAAGTATTTTTTTTTTCAGCGTAATCACGTTTTTTCTATCTTTATTGACACAATTAGTCGGAAACGGGGTTGAAGTGATCGGGCGTAGACATCGCTGAAAAGCGTCATTACTACAAACGAGGGCCGTCCTTGGGTTCAGTGTCTTTAAACCACGTCGTCCTCAACGGCCCCGTATGTTATCTATTTTTACCTGCGCTGCGAAGCAGGTTATGTTTTTAATCGCATTGGTTGCTTTGTACAGTTGTTGGAAATGACTCACAGAACAATTGATTACATTTTGGTGCATTTCTGTAGCCTATAAGTAACATAATCATACTTAATCACCAACTTTCCGATAGATCGCTGGGCGCTTACCGCGGTCACGTGACCAGACTTCTGGGTTGCTGGGGCTGCCGGGTAGTTTAGTTGGCTTGTACTGAGCATGTTCGCCAGTGGCGTCAATTGCAATCGCGCTACTTGAGCACTAGCATTAATAATGGGTTGCCACACATACTGCTAGTACAAATTTTTGTACCACTACGGCGCAGGTTTGCAATCTCTGAGTGCTTCTAGTTATATTATTCATTCGATGTGGTCTGTGAGATAAAATTGGTTAGACACCCCTGTGTTACATTAACTAATTATGTAATAATTATATATTTCTGTGTCAACACCAGGAGTCTGCAGAGGGCAAACTGAAGACTGAAGTTGATCTGGGCTGTCACTTCTACGTGCAGGCACATGTGTAAGACTTGAACCAAACGACACCATCCCACTTTCCAGTCAGATCTCAAGAACCCAGACTTGCCGGCGAGCCAGAACCTACGCATCGTCCATGCATCGCACATCGCTAGACCCTTGCATTGTGTCTTGGAAAACCAGGGTCGGAAAACGTAAAAAAAATTGTCAATCAAATCGTGTTATCCAGTCACAGCGCAGTAGGTGGGACAAGCGGCGTGGAGGCGTGACAACCAAACTCCGCCCACGTCTTGCGTAGCCCGTACAAACTACCCCCACGTCCGCGCTGATTGGTCGATTGATTCTGTACTGACGGTGAGCTTGATTTTCCCAGACCCAATGTAAGCGTCTAGGGATGTGCAATGCGTCGACGATGTGTTGGTTCTGGCTCCCAGGCCAGATCCAAACCACAACACTCCACTTTCCAATCAGGTCTCAAAAACCCAGACTCACCTCGCCATATTTTGCAGGTGATTTTAAAGATTTTCAATTTCAAATCCCGATACTGCAAAATTTGGTGGTACCCAAAATATCCAGCGGGATGCATCATTGTCACTTTTGATACTCAAAGTAATTCAACACTCATCATGCACTATTTGGTGCAAAGACCACCAGTGTGTGTTGTGTGTGTGTGTGTGTGTGCACGCGTGTGAGTGTGTATTGGATCACACATGCACAATTTGATATCCACATGAACAGAAGAAGCCCAACTTAGCATCACTCCAGAAGCCATAGGAGACCGTTCATGTAAGGACACAGACCATGTGAGGTTACACTCTGCTATGTAATGACTTCCATGCCATTCTAGACATGCTTACAATGTTTTAGACGGAGATCCATTTCCAGGACAGGATCCAGGACAGGTTTCCCTCAGATCCTTAAAAAGCCTTTCATTAAATTATAATTCTAAAAATAAGGTTTTGAAAAGCATTAAAAAGTCTTAAATACTATATTACCGTCTTAGAAATGTGAACATGATGAGTAAAACTTTATGCTAGTTTCAAATCAATTTAGAGCTGCAATCGATTAATCGATGATAATCGATTGTTGAAATAATCGGCAACTAATTTGATAATTGATTTAATCGGCAGCGATTAATCGTTTCATGGTTTGGCCCATTCTTTGCTCAAACGTGTTGAATTGATGTTGTTCCCAATGCAATTTTTCCAGTGTCAAGGCTCCAATACAATAAAGACAACACGTAAGCTTGCGTGAAAGTCCAATATGTTATAATTTAGCCTGTAAGAGAAGGCTCTTTCATGCTATTACTATGAAATGATGAAATGAAGAGATAGCGAACCAGCAACGCATTTGTAATATTAACATTGCAAACTTTTAATAATGTTTCATAATCATAATTAATGATAACAATCGTTCCAATTTTAAAGGAAAAATGAGCCGATTAATCGATTAATCGATTAATCGTCAGTAAAAATGGCTGATTAATCAATTATCAAAATAATCGTTAGTTGCAGCCCTAAATCAATCAAAATGTTTTGTATAACCCAAAATGAATAAGTTACAGATTAACTTTTGGCAACCTTGTATAATCAATTAGAGCAGCAACTGATTAATCGATTCATCCATGATAATCGATTGAATTAATCGGCAACTAATTTGATAATCGATTAATCGACAGTGATTCATCGTTTCCTTGTTTGGTCTGTCCTCTCAAATGTGTTGAATATATGTTGTTCAACGTTTCAATGCCATTTCAGGTTAATAATCCTTCTGATATTGTGCACTGCAGTAACTCAGGCTGTTAAGAGTGAATGCACTACAAAGCACACATTTGCCATGGTGGTGCAGATAATCGTGGGTTCGCGCCCCTCACCGACAGATATTCTGCATGTCCCCTCCTTCTTCACCCCTTTCCAGCTAATTCTGAATGAAGCTGAAAACGTTACAAATGAGCTGCAAAAATACATGGAAATTAATTGTTTTGAGTTTGAGGCATAGATGGTTTGAAGGGAAAATTAATCGATTAATCGTCAGCCAAAATGGCCAATTAATCGATTATCAAAATAATCAGCTTTATAATCAATATAAGAACTAATCAGTGAAGTGGTTAAAGAATCAGTCACTGTATTGTGTTTTTAATTCAAAATGAAAGTTTTCCACTGGACCAAACTGTCATGTTGCATGTTTGATGAACGTAGCAGAATAGTTACGTAGGACTGATGGTTAACTGCTAGTTGCATTTTACTGAGGATCCTTGATGCACTCTTCACAACATTTTATGTACATTACAGTTTTGCATGTCTTTAACTTTGAAATGTGTTGTGTTTTTTCAAAATGAAAGTTCTACAGTGGATCAGAAAATCATGCTTTTATGATAAAATATGCATTTGGGTAAGGCTGACCCTAACCATTTCAATTGATGTGTTTTTCCTTTTTTTGTTTTTCATTTTTATTTCACTTCTTTCAAAAATATATATTTTCACTGCAAAATGTTATTTGAAATCTAACTAACAATGTGGTATAAACTAAATAAAACTGAAATGCAAATATTAATTCATTAATAATCAATAATAATCATGTTCATTTTTCATAATTGTTGGGGCAAAATCACAATTTCCATTAATTGGGCACACACTGTGTGTATGTGTGTCTGTGTCATGTGTTCGGAGGCAACCCTAAATCTCAATGCAATTTTGCAAAAGTTGTTCTTTAAAATTTCCCATTCAAATTCGATGCACTATAAACTATATGTATGTATATATATATATATATATATATACATATATATGTGTGTGTGTGTGTGCATATATGTATGTATGTATGTATCTATGTATGTATATATATATATATATATATCATATATACTACGATACTAATATATATATATATATATATATATAATATATATATATATATATATATATATACATATATTATATATATATATAATTAATATCG
>OMKY01148413.1:4524-18607 GCA_900302395.1 Bregmaceros cantori
AATTATTGCATTAATATTGCAATGTTTTTGTTGTTTTGCTATCTTCACTTATTGCTAACCCTTACATTTTTATTGTTACCATGGGTCCTACTCTTCCGTGCTAACTAATATTAGAGGTGCACCGATCCGATCCTCAGATTGGTGATCGGGGGCCGATCAGACTTTTTTCCAAGGATCGGGACTCGTGATTTTGTCCCGATCAGGATCGGTAAATGAGTTGGAAATTGACAATTTGGCCAAATATTTTGGGTACTACCCATTTTTGCAGGATCAGAACTCTGTATCAGGACTTGGGATCGGGACTCGGTATCGCAATTCGGTACTGGATTTCGGGATCGGCCGACCGTTAAAATCAAAGGATCGGGAACAAAAAAACATGATCAGTGCACCCCTAACTAATATGGTGTATTCAATTCACACAAGATCACTTGTTATCTTTATTGTATTATGTGTGTTACTACGGTACTTAACATTGTTCAGTAGATAAGTAAATTGGCAGGGCCATGACACCAGGAATTGCGAATGGCATTGGGAATAACATATATTCAAGACATTGGGCCAAACAAGGAATCCATGAATCACTGTTGATTAATCGATTATTAAATTAGTTGGCGATTACATTAATTTGGGCCAGTTGCTGCGTGTCCAGCCAGTCAGATGTCTGAGGTATTTCGTACAGAACCTACAGAAACTACAATCTCAAGATGGATAAATGCAAATGTTTTGTCTTGTGCTTCTTCTTTTTTTTTCAAAATGTTGGCGTGGGGCTCCCACAACCTCTGAAGACCATGTCTTTTGCACGCTGGTCACAATAGATGCTCTGGTCGGCTGATGTAAAAAGTGCAGCGACCTGGGTTTGAATGCACAGTAATTCGTGGCAGACACTGTCTGCTCCCCTGCCAGTTTTTACAATAGCGGTGGTTGGAGGAATCTGTTTTGATTTTGTTGTGGTTAATGTTTAATCCCAGTTAATATTAACTGTATGTGTGCGTTTGAGCTCAAGTCTTAAGGGCTGTGTGTGTGACAATGAATGGGAATAGCCTCCAGGTCAACAGCTATAAATACACACACACACTCTTGAATGATGTTTGGCTGATATAAACTACGGTGACCAAATAGAAATAATTTTCTCGGTACCTAGTACCTACATCTAACGTCGGGTTTCCACCAAGCAATGCGCCACGCCGACGCCCAACAGCGCCACGCCACGGCAAAAAACGAAGGTGTTGCAGCCATCGGTGCATACCCCACCATGCAGCGCTGCCAACGCCATGCCACCAATGCGCCAGCACAGTGCGCAGGAAATATATATTTTTGATTTTCAATGCCGCGCAAAGATAATATGATAAATGGATTTTACTGCACCAGCCACGGGCACACGTGTGTGTGTGTGTATTATTTATTTATTTATTATTATTACACTGCCGACTTTCACTGCGTGTTCTCTTTCTCTTCCTCGGTCTCCCCCTCTCATATTACACACACACACACACACAAAACCGGCTAGAGAAAAGGGAAAGTGACGTATCTGCTGGTGCTCTGGGCAAAGCCAACTATCGCGCCAAATGTGTCCCGCAGCCTTCAGCGCACTGCGCTCAGCGCTCTGCGTGCAAGCTGATGGAAACAAAGCGAATACGCAGGTGCGCAGGTACAATGGCGTGGCGTGGCGCAGTTGGGAGTCAGCGTGGCGGATTTCTTGGTGGAAACCCGGCGTTAGATTGCAGCACAACACGGCCAAGTAAACGGTCGGTAGTTGGTCCGGAAGTAACACGCTTCAAGCTTCGAGTGTGTTCAATGTTGCACTTCACCTGGAGAGATTAACAACGCCACTGCACAGCAAAAAGAAACTGGCTGTATTCAATTTGCGTAATTCGGCAAGTGCACTCCACTTGCCGAATTTTCATTTATGCGCTCGTGAAAGCGAAGCAGACTACTTAGAAAATAAAACTATCTTAAACAAACTAACTTTTGTTTGGGACCAGACAACCAAATCGCCTTGTGTATTCGGTTGCCATTCTTCCCTTGCGCTACGTAGTCAAAATAGGCTCCAAGGACTGCATGCAGTGTCCATTGTCGTGCACTTTGAATTTTGGCCATTCGGAATGCACCATTCAGGTAGTTGTGGTGCACAGTATGTTCTCCAACGAAGTGCGCAAGTTGGAACAAGACCTCGGGTCTTGGAAAGGTGCTAGCGGGGGCACCAATGACTTGGTTGTCGTTGTTGAACGCGGCTAACTGGGCTGTATCATCCCCACAGGTGATGCGCAACCACGAGCTCGTGGGTCAAGTTCAACTGGATCGCATCGGAGCGAGCACTGGATACTTGGAAGAAAAAGTCGAGGGGGAACCCTGCAGTCGCACGGAACAGCGCGGCGAACTGGATTACGTGACTGCTGCGCTGTCGAGGGGCCATATAGGGAACGACGAGGCGCACGCTGCCACATGCACTGTAAACTCATCACCGGCTCAAGGCTCTGAACAAACGGACTCTCCTCGTCAAACCACAGCGGGTCACCCCGAGCTGCATGCAAACATTTCAGAATTACCGTTTGAGGAGGTTGGTATAGACGTAGGAAAGAGTGACTTCCTGAGGAACGAGGTGCCGCAGCGTGAGACCGCCACAGCCGATGCTTATTCTGTACGTGACGCTGAACGAACCGAAAAGCCGCTTTGTACATCAGAAGAGGTACAGCCGAGTGGGCAATGTCCTGACGACCTTAATGGCTGCGAGATGCCGGTGCTAGACAACATTTATCAAGCACCGAGTGAGACTGGAGGAGGTTGTTTGCCAAGGCACGTTGAGCCGGGAGAGACTTCGGTGAAATGTGCAGAGGAAACTGAGGCACTATTCTCTGAAGGTAAGATTGAGCTCATTTTATTCAAAGCTTATGTAGCTTTGTACTGTGCCCACAGGCAGGCCCGGGCATTTTTGGCTTAGACTGGCCCCCATAATTATCGGAGCACATCTAACATGAAATTGACACAATTTATGTCTTATAAATGCACAAACTCTCTGGCCAAGGGGAAAAGGTGCACACTTTTACTCAAAAAACAATGAGTGGTGACTTAACGTTCAATTGTTTATTGAATTGTTTATTCAATGACCTACTTAAATACAGGCTGTCAGGCTCTGAAATAAACTCAAAATATTTTTAAAAGCAAAACCTATTAAAAAAATCACTTCTTAGCTTGTGTTACGTTTTAGTGTTAAGACTTACTTGTACCCTCCTCCTGGGTGCAGTGGGCCCAAGCGACCACAAGAGTGGGCCCAAATAGCACCTACCGTTTACTGGGTTAAGGCCTGCGGGTGAAATAGTGGGCCGCCGCCTGTGATTTTTACCACTATAAATAAAATGTTACATCACCGTCCCTCTAGGGGCGTCGGCCCACCGGGAAAATGCCCGGTGTGCCCTGTAACCTGTCCACCACTGCCCACAGGCATGCAGTCTATATAGAGGAGTTTGATTGGTAGTTCCGGGACAATTCCCAATTGTAAAGGACTTCCAGTTCCTGTCACTTTGCCATGTTTTGGACTATCTCTCAACATGTCTATTTAGTGGGAGGACACGCCTACTGCGTTATTAAGAAGAATGGCGGCAACTTGTGTGCTATTCCACACCCAAATGCTTTAGTGCAGATCTGTGCCCCACAAACTGATGATTGGACAGTCTGCGCAACCCATTCATCTTTGTCAGACTTCCGAGCAGGGCTCTCAACCGGTTCAAAGAACAAAAACAGAAAACAAACTGAATTTTACGAGGAGCGTAAACGGGATGACAAAAATTGTCAACTGTTTCCGGAACAGAAACATTACTATCCTAATATTACAAGTCAACAATGTTATGAATTCCAAAGATTTTATTCTTAAACTTGTTTTCTTGAAAAAGGGAGCTCTATAAATATGACTGGTGTGTCCAATGACACCGGATGTGTGGCTACAGTGGCTCCTTAAAAAAGGGACTTCGCTGCATGACACATTTACAAGTTACAATCGCCTTGGAAGGAGTATGCAAGTAGATGTAATCCCCTATTTCAGGTAATTATAATGTATATATTTCACATTTCAAAATGTATTGTAAAATGTAAGGGACTACAGTTACTATTTTTGTCATGAAATTAGTGTAATCGGATTTCATGCATTGCATTTCAACCCTGTATATAAGATAGCATAATATTTAGTATAATAATATTTAGTATAATTTTTGAATATTTAATTCATTATTATTAATTATTATTATTATTAATTAAAGACTATGCACCCAGAGGCAGACCCCACATAGTCTTGTCAGCATGTAATATCAGTGAGATTCTTGTATGATTTCTTTGTTGGTTCACTGACTTGTGATGTCATGTAGCAGCTGATTGGTCTATTGATGCGCTTCTGGGGATATCCCTTTACCACTCGGCACCGACGGCATACCTCTCACATTCCTATAACGTGTGTTTTGCCAATTGTCACAGGCACCGAGCAGGCGATGAGCTGTGACCTGTGCGGGCGCCGCTTCCCCAACCAGTCGGAGCTGCAGCGGCACGCCAAGCGGCACGGCATGCTGTAGCCGCCCCCTGCAGGAAGCAGATGTTTCTGAGAAAATCACTGCGAACATTTAACACGGGGGGTCCCCCAAACTGTTTTTGTCCCACCGGCCGATATCATCGTACGGGCTGCACGCTCACATAAAAATGTTTACATTACGTTTGGGGAACCAACACTTGCTTACTCAATAGTCCTTGTCACACAAGAGATGCAAAATGATCTACACCATGTGGGGAATCTTTTAAAAAAAATAAACATCTTTGTGATATCAAAGTTCAGTGAAAAACCACATCCTATGCACCTATGAGTTTTGCAGTAGCATGATCACAGCCCAAATGCTGCTCAAATGAGTCCTTTTCGCACCTAAGCGTTTAGGGATGCAACTAACGATTATTTCTGGTCATCGATTAATCACCCATTTTTACTGACGATAAATCGATTTATCCGTTGATGTTTCAATTCAAAATTGTATCGATTATTAGCGCAAATTACTATTAAATGTTTGCGATATTAACTTGCCAAACTTGTTTTCTGTTGCGCTTTCTCTGCTCATTGTTAACATTTCCATGTTTTAGTATTATCATGGACGAGCCTACTCTTCCAAGCTAAATTCTAACATATTGGGTTTTTTCACCCAAGCTTACATGTTGTCTTTATTGTATTAGGTCCACGACACTGGGAATGGAGACTGGCATTGGGAACAACAAATATTAAACCCGTCTGAGAGGAAGATCGGCCAAACGGGGAAACGGTTAATCGCTGCCGATTATCAAATTATTTGGCGATTATTTCAATAATCGATTAATCGGTTGCAGCTCTATAAAGGTTAATAACTCAATGTGCCGTTCTGAACTAATTCTAATGTGATCCAAAGAAAATCTATCTCCTTATTTGTGAGCACTTGAACAAGGAAATGGGATGACGGCGGACGCGACACAAAACGTTTTTTTTTTTCTTTCCCTTTTTTTTTTTTACATTTGAAAATGAATGTTTATTACCTTGACGGCCAAAACAATATCAATGCTATTATTTAATTAATCTTGAATGGAAATATATATTTGGGAAAATATTAATGGTGATGAGAAAATGCACCCATGTGACCTGGTAACGAATGAACCAAAGCTCCTCCGTTGGCAGTGGATATTGCAAACCTCTGATATTATGAACTGTAACATCTAATGCATATGTATTGTTATCAGAGGCTACGTCCATACTGGAACAGAATCTGCATTCCTCTTTGCCCCATCCGCATTAATTATTTTTTTTTCTTTCTTCAAGGTGAAAAGTTTTGTGTATCGTTGCCACTGGAAAAGCTGTCTGGAGGCAACTCGGCCCAGGCATTTTTGACTTGGACCGGCCCAAAATAGGGCTTGGACATGTGATGTCACGGCAGCCATTTTGTCAGCCGCACCGCAGTTTGTTTACACAACTTCGACTACACGCCCCGAGTGTACACAGGTGCGGATCGAGAGAACAAGTTGTTCAAATGTTTAAAGTTTAAATAATTTGTTTTTTAACACCAAAAAAATAAAATGCTACATCACCGGCCCTCTAAGGGGTGTCGGCCCACCGGGAAAATGCCCTGTATGCCATACTGCCAGTTCACCCCTGTGTACAGCTAACTGCCGAGTTCACACACACACACATATGCTGCTGGCGTGTGTGTACTGTGAATAAGGATCAGCGTCACGCTCACCCGAGTTATGTCCATACAGAGTTTCCACTGGTGACGATATGAAAACGTTTTGCCTTGGTGAAGGTCGGATTTCCAAAAAAACTGTTAGAAGACGCTAAAATGACCATGTCATGACGACCGAAGGACACTTTGGTAAAGAGAAATGCGGATTTTGTTCCCGTGCGGACGCTACATTTTGAGATGTGTGTCCAAATCGTTTCTCGTGTTCCCTCCTGTGTTGACGTAGCCTCTGCCATGGGTTTGTTGTGGTAGATTTTTCCAGGACCGGACGGCTACTGTGGCTGTCTAATGCAATGGGGGGAAAAGATCATCAAAAAAAACTCAGCATTTTCCTACACTCTTGCTAGTTATTATTTCCTCTGTTTTAATTTCTAGATATTTTATTTACATATTCTGCATAGTTTTTATTTCCTGAGAAATACCCCCCTACCCCCCCCACGCCATAAGTATATTAAAAATGAATAGAACGATTCCCTTAGTGACATTACATATGTACATAGCACCAACAATACTGTCACCTACAGACTGTATATACTGTTTTTTTAATCCACATGGTCCTTTACTCACGCTGTTGTTTTGTGTTTAATTTTGAAAATCGTGTGGTGCAATGTGAAAAAAGGCTGTTAAAAAGTATCTAAAAATGAATGATGGGGAAAGGTGGTTTGTCTGATTCCTATCTTATTCTATGTCATTATTCCTGTCCTAAGAATGTTTTCTGGGTCATACTTTGCATGTATGGTGGTACTGGAACTCAGTTTTCCAGAATATAATGTATGATCATGGTCCAATAATATTTAATTTGATATTGCCCAGATCTTGAACATTAAGAGTTCCCTGTTATAATGGTGATTTCTATTGATGAACTACTCTGAGCAAAAATATTGTACTCATTATTAGTGTTGCACCAATACCGATATCGGACGTACTCTGTGTGGTATCGGTATCGGCGAGTACCTACGCCCAGTATCAGACCGATACAATTTTTCAGACGCCGTACGCCGGAATCTGACGGAATCTTCTAAATGTAGAATATGTAAATTAAATGTTTTGTGAAAAAATGTAAGTAAAGTAAGTCAAACCTGCTCCCTGCAGTGTCTAAAATCTCTTCTCATCTGCTTAAATAAAATGGCCTGATTAAAAAATGGCCTTTTTCTCAAAGTGGTCAAGTGGAGTAAGGGGGTTACTGCCCCAATACACTACAGTTACTACCCCAATATCACCCCAACAATAAAATATTAAAATAATGAAATAATGCTTGTCTTTTTATAATTTTCCTCCACTACTATTAATCATAGACTGCATGTAAAAATTACTGCGATAACACTAGTAACTTCTTCCCAACCCTTGGGAAGAAGTTACTACCAACAGCACTTTTTTTTCAAATAGTGGTATTGGTATCGTTATCTGCCGATACTGCAGAGCTGGGTATCGGTGCAACACTACTCATTCTGATGATGCATAATGCCAGTGAAATTATTAATGCGCTAACGAAGGCTATAATGTCGACCTGGTAAGACAAAACGTTGCATGTTTGTGATGTTATATTCAGCGCTCTTATTTAAACCAGACGGATTTCACCCTTTAAAGTGAAACGTGGTAAGACACCACTTGGAGATAACGGGACCTCCACCTTTTTCATTTAGACAGCCACAGAGGCCCGGAACCAGAGAGAATAACGGCATAATGCCAGGTATGCCCTTGGAATGGTAAAACTGACTGACTGGGCCAACTATAATCTTATTCGTAGTTTTGACTACATGGCTAAAGTGCTGTCAACTCGTTCCAGCGTGCGATTCAGGAACGAATCGATTGTTCTGGCTCGATGGTTCTGGTGTCAAGGCTTTCTTCAAGGAACCTGTGAAACTGAAACGCGTGAAATACGGGAACAAGTCGATTGTTCTGGCTTGCCAGATGAATGAGAAGTAGCGGTGAAAGGAATTTGCGAATGGCTCTTTTCAAGTTTTCTGTGTGTTTACAATGAGGAACCATGTTGCTCTCTAGCAGCTGGGTCATTTTCATTTCAGTAAATATGATTTTTCAAAGACCATTATGTCTGAAGGACTACAAACTTATTCCAAATGGTTCTGCATCCATTCGGGAGTGGACAGCACGCGCCGCAAATTCACTGCCATCTCTTTGTATTCGTCATCCGTCTCTTAACTTTGCTGTATTGGAATGTATTTTTTTAATTGTTGACTTTGTAGAATAATTTTCAATTGATGTCTTTGCATTTGTTCACTGTTTTCCAATAAAGTGTTTTTTTTTTCAAAATGTGCGGGTTTTTTTAGCATGGCATTTTTAAACCTTTTGTGTTATGGTGCCTGTGTGCGTTAGGCATGGGCAATATAGAAATAATATCAAATAGTGTGATATTTAAATATCAGTCATTTCAACAGGAGCATTTTTCTTTTGGCGCAAGCGGCAGTTGAAACTAACTGATGTGCAGTTTATGACTGTGCTGGGGGAGGCGATCACGGGGTGCTGCGTGTGCTGTGGTCTTAGCGGCGACAAGACTATGGGGTTGCCTTGGGACAGAGTCTCCAACCGCTACGCCACAGGGCCAGCCCTGCAGTAAGTCAAACTCAAACTTTATTTGTATAGCACTTTTCATGCAGCTACACAAAGTGCTTTGCAGAGACAGAAACATTGAACAGAACGTCACCCACAGCCTCCCAAATCAAACACACTCGCACACACACGGAAACAAATACAGTGGGCTGATGTACCGATGACAGTAACATCCTAGTTATAAGCTAGATCAAAGAGATGTGTCTTGAGCTTTTTCTTAAAAACATCGACAGTCTCCGCGGCCCTGAGGGCCTCCGGAAGACCATTCCATAGCCGAGGGCCATAGAAGCTAAATGCGGCCTCTCCATGCGTTTTGGAGTTAACTCGTGGAACTACTAAGAGCCCTGTGCCGCTGGACCTCAGGTTCCGCGACGGCTGATATGGTACAAGCATATCAGCTAAGTATGGAGGGGCAAGTTTGTTAACACATTTGAAAACCAGCTGAAGTATTTTGAAGTCAATTCTGAAACGGACAGGTAGCCAGTGCAAAGATTTCAAGATTGGAGTAATGAAATGTCGGGCACAGTTGCCAGTTTTAATGCTGCTGACTGAGGAGGTGTCTGGATTTGCCAGCGGCCATGGCTACTATTTTACAACAAATTCCCAATAAGATAATTTGCACATTTGTCTTCAAATGTGCACTGAACTGACCGCTATGCCACGGGGCCAGGCTTTTGATCGATTAATCTGGCATTTTACTGACAATTATTCGATAAATGTTTTTTTTCCTTGAAATCCGAAAGATTAGTATTCTGACTATTAAAATTAGAATCTTTTTGATTTCACTTATTGGACATTGTGCAGCCTAAAAGCACAGGCTGTACAAACTCCTTGTAGCAGCGCTACGTTTACAGCACTATGTATCAAACCATACCCTGGAAATTTTTGTTTCTGGCTTATGACTTTCTTGAATTTACAGGAGTTTAATAGAGAAAATGGAAGAGCATCTACCGTACAAAGGGCCAGTAATGTACAGAGCCTTGTGTGAGGTCACAATTTGTTTTTACTGTACATAGTGCAATGCTGAGCAAACAATTTCAAACAAGTCATGTACCACTGTTAAACAACAAAAAAAAGAAGACAATTTCAATACTGCAGCAAGCAGGTGAAACAACTTTTGTAAATATAAAATCAAACAATTTTCTAGCTCAGCTTTAGGTCCCAACATTATGCAATGGTAGTAATATGAAAATATGTGATCTGTCGTCCACTCTGTAAAAAAAACTTTCTTAAAAACTGTACTGGCCATAAAATAATTTCTTCAGTTTAAAACAGGGCTTTGAACCAATATTTTTGCCAAGTGTTTAGTTCTGAACAGAAACAGAATTATAACGATTCCACCAATAAATTGACGTTCGTGAACCGGTTAGAACAAAAAAAATATTGTTCCCGGAACGGTTAATTTCATTCCTGTCAGATGTTTAATGCTATGTAATATATGTTGCGGCGAACCCACAGAGACTCGCTAGAGGCCCGCTGGTAGCGCTCTACAAGGTCTCGTTGTGTGTTGGGGGCGAGCCCACAACAACACACTGCAGAGAGTCCCACAACGATTCATACTTCAATGCTGCATCGTCGATTTTATAAATACTCTTGTGTTGTCCTTTGAGGAACAAAATAAAACGGGTATTGACCGGTTACCATTATTTTTAAATAACTTCCTATTCTGGAACATAAAAAAAATAATAACGTTTCCGGTTTCGTTTCTGTTCCGTGGAAGATACAAAAAGTTCCAAGTTTTCGTTTTCCTTCCTTGAACCGGTTCAAAGCCCTGGTTTAAAACCATTTAGTGTAAACCCATTGTTCATTGACAAGATCAGTAGAATTTGCAACTTTTTGGAAAAGTATGAAGTCCATTGTTGGGGTGAACGTTTTCATCCCAGGAATGTAGATATGAAGACACTGGTGTCCAAGTTGAGAGTGGCGTGCCACCAGCGGTCAGGGAAGTACAAGGCCTCTCCGGGACGGATGGTGCATTGCAGGGGAAGCTCCTCTGGGGGCAGCAGAGGATAGGAGTCCTGCAACCAGGAGAGTGTCGTGTAGTTGGGGTGGAAGTGCGGGGTTTGGTCAGGAGGGTATAGGAACCACCTTTTTCTACCGTAGAGGACCTCCGAGAAGCCCGGGCCATGCCAGTGGAACGGGACACCCGTACCAGGTCCAGCTATACCAAAGCTCAAGGCGGCTGTGGTTCCTGGTAGCTGGTACGGAGGAAGTACATACTGGTCAAATAAAGATCTCCACTCCGTGAAGTTGTTATCGCCAAAGAAATACAGAGAGTCGCTGCCAAGCGTGTCCGTTGACTGGGGCTTCAACAGGAAATCCACGTACTCCTTGAAAAAAACGTCAACTTTCTGGTATGAGTAGGTGTTGGCCGTGCTCAAACGAACCCTCAGATTTCCAAACGATGCCAGCAGATTGGCCTTGGAGCAGAGCTGCCGGAACTTCGAGTTGTCCGTGATGCCAGTGATGATGACCGGTCGCCTGTAGGCGTAATGTTCCACGAACACTTCGGGTGTCAGCTTTGTGGCGTCCAGCACGTCCAAGGTGCACGGACCCTCGTCCAGAGGAACCTCCGATACTGACCTCCATCCACCGTCATCATCCTGCTGCTGGCCCCAGCAGGTGTGCAACAAGAGGGACACACACAGCAGGTGGAGCGTCCTCAGATCCATGGCGATGGCACAGTCATGGGCACAATTAACTAAATTGTCAGAACACCACCACTTATTAATGGGATAAATTAAGATATTAGCGCAGTCATTTGATTTTTCGTTCCATTACGCGACCTCCACCTTTGGTTTGTGCGGCCGTGGCGATGGTGCCGTCAGCGTAAGGCGCGGACACTTTAGGGGTGCAATGACACACTACCCTACGACCAAACGACGCACTGTTACACGCTCAAAGGAATACGCGGTGCCGAGTCGGCTTTACGCGCCGAAGCGACGCGTTACCTCGCGTCATTTCGACGCTGAGTCAAGGGATTAAATCCCGCCCGGGGGGGCGGTTTCTACCGTAGATTTATGATTTCTACACGAAGTGAAATGATAATAGTCACTAATGTTAGTTTTGGAGTACATTTTTCACAAGTTACTTCCTACCTTTGCTCAATTAAATTTGAGGTGAAAAAAACTGAGATGTCAGCAATTCGCTACTGGTTACATTAACTTGGCCTAAATTGACACCCGTTGGGAACCTTTGGCAACTTGGCACGTCTACCTTCTCGATACTCGTGTCGTTTCGTTACGCGTCAAATCCGACGCAGGTCTTCCAATCATGGCGCGATCGACGTGTCCTCGCGTGACGTCACGGCGTGACGTCAGGTGTTGGCCGCGGAAGGAGGAAGAGGGGAATTCCTTCATGCTAACAACACTCCGAGCAGCGGCCGTCACATCCTCCGTCACGGTAAACACCGACCTCTACAGACTACCACCACACCAAACATTTATTATTATTATTAAACAACAACGACTCCCGGTAAAACTCCAGCTCGCCATCCGGGCGGTGGCACCGCAGCCCGCGTCACCGACGACAACGTTATTCCCCCAGAAACTGTGAGTCGAAAACGAAACTTAGCCCATTCGTGCTAACTGGGTTATTACATCAGTGGTTAGAAAATGAGCGATCGTTACAAACCACACGTTGTGTGATCGTTGTGTTGACACACTGGGGTGTGGATTGTGAATGCTGTTGTCCGAATCCATGACATGTTGTTGTTACGCTACTATGACGTCATCCCTTTTGTATACAACACTATGACACAACACGCAACACAGCGTTCTGATTCTCCGTGAGAGGTGGGGATGTCTTTAGTAGATCTCCATGTAAAATAGTATGGTAGTATGACTGCATTCTGCAAATATATAGGACAGCTATATTCATATTAACTAATGTAAAAATATACATCTTGATTCTTGAATTACATGCCTCTCCCAGCTTGGAATAAACGGAACGCATATAATTTGCAATAAATACAGTATAAATATGAATAGTGAAAAACAATTAATTGTAATTTCTATTAAACTGTAATGAATGGTGCCCCCCGGGGGAATGCTGGGATTGAAGCCATGAGTGACTGAGCTGTCGCTTTCGGAGGGGGATAAGTACGATCTGGATGGTGCTTGGCAAGTAGCCAGGCTGACCTCTTGTCGATCGTCATCCAGACGGGCGTGCCTTCCCCGGTTACACTTGCCTGCTCCCTCCGACTGGAGGCGCCCCAACCAATACAAAACCCTTTTTATTGTAAACATTGGCAAAGTCTAGCGCATGTGTGGTAAGATCTCGCCCACTTGGTCTTTTGAAAAGTAGATCTCGGGCTGAAAAAGTGTGAGCGCTCTTGCTGTATGACATCGTTGTTTATTTTTTTTGGGGCGCAAGCGCCGTTATTCATTCTAGAGATAGTGACAGGATTAAATCGGAAACTGGTTTGTCCCCTGGATAACTGAAAAAGCACGGATCTGGTTGAAACTTTCCAGAGTTGTTGGAAATTACTTTTTTAAACCTGCAAATTGCGCTTAAAGAAAAAAAAAATAAATAAATAAATAAATAAATATATATATATATAAAAGGTTGGGTTAGGTTTAGGGGTCAGGTTTAGGGGTCAGGTGCAGGTTTGCATTGTCTGAGTGCTTCTAGTTTTAAAATGTGTTAGTGGGGTTATGTTACTGATTACACATTTTAATGAGTAACTTCCCAGATAACAAAAGGGCATTGAATCAACAGAGAAAATTGGTTGGGCATCAACGTTGAGATCAATGTTGATGTCATAACATTGAAAAGTACATTGATCTTGCTCATATTGATCAGCATTAAAATGATGTAGAATTTTCAACAAACCTAGACAATGATGAAACGCAGATTCAACCTTGACTCAAATAGTTGAAACAACTTTGAATCAACAGAGAAAATTGGTTGGGCATCTACGTTGAGATCAATGTTGATGTCATAACATTGAAAAGTACATTGATCTTGCTCGTATTGATCAGCATTAAAATGATGTAGAATTTTCAACAAACCTAGACAATGATGAAACGCAGATTCAACCTTGACTCAAATAGTTGAAACAACTTTGAATCAACAGAGAAAATTGGTTGGGCATCTACGTTGAGATCAATGTTGATGTCATAACATTGAAAAGTACATTGATCTTGCTCGTATTGATCAGCATTAAAACGATGTAGAATTTTCAACAAACCTAGACAATGATGAAACGCAGATTCAACCTTGACTCAAATAGTTGAAACAACAACTTTGAAACAACATAGAACTTAACAAACCTTGATTCAACT
>OMKY01148466.1:1102-11316 GCA_900302395.1 Bregmaceros cantori
GAGATAGTGATAGGATTAAGTGGGAAACTGGGATGAAGAGTCGGGGGGGAGACATTGCAGAAAAGCCAGAGAGGGGATTATAACCCACGGCACTGCTCAAACTATGGTCCGCTCTATAACCACTCTGCCCCCCCCCCTCCCCTCCCAAGTTCTGATATTCATATTTTGGTCTAAAATGCCAACCAAAATCCGTCATACGTGTTCTACAAAGTGTGCAGTGACTACAAATTAATTGAATACTTCTAAGTCTGAGTGTATGAAAAATTGAAAAAAACGACAAATCATTATAAGCAGAATCTCATTTCATTTATGAATCCTTAAGCTTGTTTGGGCTACTTTTCATGCAGATATCATGCAGTGCCTTTACGCTAGGTTTCCACTGCAGAAATATTTTTCAACCACACGTTTACCGCACGTATAGTACACGTATACGTTAGCATCCGGTTGCAAAATTGCGGTTACGGAAAACCTATTCTACCAATATATATTTGCAACGAGCACATGAAAACATGTTTTCATTTAGCTTTGGATGCGCTGGAGCGCACAGTCAGCCGATTACTCAGGGCTGCTGTCAATCACTGAGCTCAGGGGCCCGCCCCCCCATTACGTCCGTTGATGTGCGGTGAAAAATCTAAATAAATTATTTTCTGCGGCGCCCGTTTCCGGACGGTGCGGCTACCGCACGTATTTCAATGCAGTGGAGCATACTACAACGGTGACAGCACATTTGTTTTGCTCACGTATACGTACTATATGAGCGATAAAAGTGCAGTTGAAAAATATTTCCGCAGTGGAAACCTAGCGTTTAGTCGTCCTAACATGTTTCTCAAGGACCTTTAGCCACAGGGTAGAAACAATGTTGTCAGGTCCTTATGTAAGAGCTTGTGAGAGTGGCTGAAACTTTCAAGTTAAGCACACACACAAACAAAAGACAAACCTACAAACACAAATGGACACACACACAAGTAAACACAAACCTACACGAACAAATAAACAGGCAGACACAAAAACATACACACAAACAAAATACAACCTATATTTTAAAATTATGGACTTCTTCGTATTCCAAATGTAAACTTCTTTTAGGCATGTAGATAGATTGATTGAAACAGTTGAGTGTGATTGCATTTCAAAAATAATTTTTGTGGGGGGCACACGGTGGCAGAGTATTCGCTCAGCGCCGCCGGTTCAAATACCGTCTCCGGCTTTTCTGCAACGTCTCAATAAAGAATGAAAAACGGCGCTTGCGCCCAAAAATAGAAAATAAATTTAAAAAAAATTATAATAATTTCTGTCAAACAACCAGATTGCTAGATTTCTTTGGGCTGCATTATAAATAATGTTTATTACTGTTGATGGGACAATGATTATAGCATGATTATATAGATTGAGCAATCGTAAAACTACCAATTAACTTTTTTATCAAGGCGCAGAGGCAATAAAATAATAAAAAACGGTATATGGACAGATTATCTAGAGCAGAGTGCACACAGAGACACACACACACACACCGTATATGTGGAGTATTGTGAATAGAATAGTTTGTATGCATATAGCTTATCTGCCAGTGCACAGTACAGAGGCCCACGAGCAGAGGGCACCGAGCGTGAAAACTGCACACGTATGCATCCAAAGTGGGCAAAAAAAAGACGTTAGTGGAGCTTTCTGTTAGCGGCCTTATCTTTGGAGTGACAGTTTCCTATAGTTTATCAACACGCAGCATGCAAGCTGGCATGTCCAGCCATGTCTAACGTCATATTGGCCACTGTAGCCGCAGCAAAACTCGGCGTATGTATGTACACTCAGGAGAAAGGCAGCAACATTCTCAGTCTTTCGAATGTATCAGTTTAATGTCACACATCAGCAGGGCTTGAAAACTAAATTATTTTTCAAAAAGTTCCGTTCTGAACGGTTCATGTAGGCCTATGTTTGTTTTCGTTCTCAGAACTGTTCCGCCACCAAAATATTGGTCCTGAACCGGTTCGCAACACAAAAATTTCATTTGTTCTTAAAGTCCCTTATATTGTGCAATGTTGCAGTTAGATTTAGTTTATAATAGAGAATATATTTGGTGGACTTTCAAATTTCAGTGCAACTGTATTAACGCCATTACATTCGCATCCTCATTTGTCCACAAGATGGAGCCCCAGATGCATGGGGCTTGATAACTGACGGTGAAAGTTGGATGGATGCACAACCGGAAATAGTCTCCCAGACATAGGAAATGTTCAAATATATACAGAACAGAAAAAAACGTTTTTAACCAGTTTTGTGGATTTCATAATGTTCAGTTTCTGTTCCGGAACAGTTAAATAAATATTTTTTTGTTTCCGTTTCCACTCCTCATAAAATTCCATAAAATTCTGTTTGTTTTCGGTTTTTGTTTCCTGCCCTGGCTAGCACACCACTCTACCCGAGCTTCCAGCTAACTAGTTAGCTAGCTCAACACAACTGTCATAGAGCTAGTTAGCTAGCTATCACACCACTCTAACACAGCTTCCAGCTAGCTAGCTATATACCTAGCTCAACACCCCAACACCATTGTTATACAGCTAGTTAGCTAGCTAGCTCACCACTCTACCCCAGCTGCCAGCTAGCTGTATGACAATGGTGTTGGGGTGGTGAGCTAGCTAATTAGCTAGCTGGCAGCCGGGGTAGAGTAGTGAGCTAGCTAGGTAACTAGCTAGCTCACCACCCCAACACCACTTTCATACAGCTAGCTGGCAGATGGGGTAGAGTAGTGAGCTAGCTAGGTAACTAGCTGTATGGGAGTGGTGTTGGGACGGTGAGCTACCTGTGGTAGAGTGGTGAGCTAGCTAGCTAACTAGTTAGCTGAAAGTTGGGGTAGAGTGGTGAGCCTCTAGCTGGCTACCTAGCTCACCACCACAACACCACTGCCATACAGCTAGTTACCAAGCTAGCTGTATGACAGTGGTGTTGGGGTACAGTGGTGTGCTAGCTAGCTAACTAGTTAGCTGGAAGTTGGGGTAGAGTGCTGTGCTAGCTAGCTGTATGGCAGTGGTGTTGTGTGGTGGGCTAGCTAACTAGTTTGCTGGCAACTGGGGTAGCTAGCTCACCACTAGCAGCATGATGCTAGAAGCTAGCTAGCTCATCACTCTACCCCAGCTGCCAGCTAGCTAATTAGCTAGCTCACCACTCTACCCCAGCTGCCAGCTAGCTAATTAGCTACCTCTCCACCCCAACACTATGTGTGGGATAAGTGAGTTAGCATGCTAACTTTGTTAGCGTACTAAGCTCGCTGAGCTGGCTCGGCACTACGAATGAAGTCCACAAAGAGCGGGATAAAGGATTTGCGCGGGTCGCTTTGAAGCCTCTGTGGCTAAGCTAAGCTAAGCTATCGCACAGAGAGTGATCCTTGGTTTATCCCTTTCCATATGTAAGTGGGCTACACGCCTTTTTCAATATTCTCCTTTTATTCAACACATTTCACTGTTATTCAATCCCAAGCAAGCTCCAGTGGTGTCTGTAGGCACATGTTAATCTGTGTCAGGGTCAAAAAAAGTTACCAGGAATTATTATTTCGTTTTATTATTTATAAAAATATAAGCCATTTTTTCGGCGTAAAACCAGGGCTCCGGACCGGTTCAAGGAACGAAAACGGAAAGCGAAAACGAACAGAATTTTACTGAATTTTACATGGAGCGGAAACGGAAACGAAAAAAGATTTCTTCAACTGTTCTGGAACAGAAACGGAACATTATGAAATCCACATAAACCAGTTAAAAACGTTTTTTTCTGTTCTCTATTTCCATCTACATTCACTGTCAGTCATCAAGCCTCATGTATCTGGGGCTCCAGTTTGAAAGTCCACCCAATATATTTTGGATGAACTTCATAAAACATGTAATATTTCATAAAATTTGGAACTTTAAGAACGAACGAAATGTTTGCGTTCCGAACCGGTTCAGGACCAATATTTTGGTGGCCGAACGGTTCCGAGAACGAAAACGTTAAAGATAGGCCTGGCTGAACCGTTCGGCATGGAACGTTTGAAAAATAATTTTGTTTCCAAGCCCTGGCGTAAACACCATTTCTCGTATTGACAGGGTTAATTTCAAAAGTGAGGCAAAAAAGATTGGTGGAAGATATTGCGTTCAGCGAGGGGAGGGCAATTTGCGACGCTGCCCGTGACTGTGAACTAAGTCACAGGCACCACAGCACAGTTTTTTTTTCGCCGCAAGTGCAATTTTTCCATTTTATTGACACCGTTAGTGTCAAAGGGGGATGCGAGAGCGGGGACGAGCGGACCTGCAGTATATCACATTGAGGGCAAGCGATCTCACGATGCTGCGTGTACTGTGAACTAAGGCACAGTGCAGGCACAAGACTATGTATGGGGTTGGATGCAGCGGTCTAACTGACACAGCTAGCCCTTCCAATGAGCTTGCTTGATTAAAAATTAAATAGAAACCCGTATGACAGCATCTGCATGGCAAGAGTATGAAACGTGCTTGTGTTCAATGAATGACATCTATCATTCAGATTACCCCCGAGAAGCACACGCACACACACAGACAGACAGACACACACGGAGGCAGGCACACAGGCTTGGCAGGAGCTTCAGTACCGGGCGAGACATGAGAGGTTCGCCGCGCAGAGCAACAAAAAAAAAAGAAAATACACACACACATCAGAAGTCGGCATGAAGAGGCGCGTGGAACAAGCTAGCTCTTTGGCACGGAACATGCATCGCGCGCGGGGAGAGAAATTGATAAACAAAGATGTACGGTCCGACACAAACACCCTTGTTTACAAGAGACGAAGCCAGCGTTTGGCGCACACAACGAAAACAGCAAAGGCGAGTTCCACGGGACGCCGCCGCCGGTAACAAAAAAAAAAAAAATAGACGCCTTTTCCTTTTGAATATCGGAACACAGACTCATTAAAGCGCACATTACGCACAGTTCAGTACGGCGCTAAATCCATTGTTTAATTGCTAATTTTATTGCCTTGTAATTGGCCTGGAGGCTAATGCCGGGTGCGGTGTGGCACGCGCTAATTAGACTGTTTGAATAGTGTCTGACCATCGCTTGGATAATGGCTTCACGCGCGCGCACGCACGCACACATACACACACAGACAGACACGCGCGCACACGGCACCTTGTAATGTGCGCTGCAGCCAAAACACGTCCGACATTATAATCCAGTGGTTTTGATTGACCCTAATAAGGGAGCTCCGGATGACGAGACTTGTGTGCGTTGACTCTTTAGCGAGCCACGTTGTTGGAAAAAAATACCAATCAGCTTTATTCACCACATTTCCATATTCAAGCAATACACACACATGACTTTCAGAGTCGTAGACAGTATATTATGAGCTTTATTTATTTATATAGCACTGTTGTTCGTGCTGAGCAACACAAAGTTGCTTTACAAGGCCAGAACAAAGGTGGACGAAAGAGAGGACGACAGAGGAAGTGATGGGAGGAAATCATCCAAGAAATGGACACGTTGCATGCTCAGTGACACCATGCGAGTGGCCAGGGATAGAGAGAGATGGAGAGAGCTGGTTGTGAAGTTTTCAGTGGTGCCCCAACGCTCAGACAGACTATGAGGACAGACAGAGTTGGGCGTGAAGTTTTCAGTGGTGCCCCAACGGTCAGACAGACTATGAGGACAGAGAGAGATGTAGAGAGCTGGTTGTGAAGTCTTCAGTGGTGCCCCAACGGTCAGAAACAATACGAGGACAGAGAGAGATGGGGAGAGCTGGTCGTGAAGTTTTCAGTGGTGCCCCAACGCTCAGACAGACTATGAGGACAGACAGAGTTGGGCGTGAAGTCTTCAGTGGTGTCCCAACGGTTAGACAGACTACAAGGACAGAGAGAGATGGAGAGAGCTGGTTGTGAAGTCTTCAGTGGTGCCCCAACGCTCAGACACACTACGAGGACTGAGAGAAATGGAGCTTCTTTTGAAAAAATCATATTAAGTCTCCTTCACCAAAAAGTCCTACAACTTATAATGTAAAGAAGATGATTTTTACTTTAGTGGAAGATAAATTAGAATGCAAATTTAAAAAGAAAAATCATTGCTGGGGGGAGGGGTCAAGCAGTGCCACAGGTTCTACCCCCTCTCTGGCTTTTCCTGCAATGTTTAGGTTTAGGTTTTTATTTATTTAGTATGGACATCACATGACGCATTGGACAAACCATATGCACTGCATGAGTGTTTATAGCACAAGTGCTAATTTTCAACACCAGTCCACAGGAGGCACTACCGAGATTACAGTATAAATTAAAACATCATCAACAATCAATAATAAAACATCAATCAATGCTAAAAGGAAATACAAATATACATCATTGTCTCCCCCCAACTCTTCAACCCAGTTTCTTTTGATCCTATTGATCTATTGATTTGATCCTATCTCTCTCTCAATAAAGAATGAAACTCGGCGCATTGCTGGAGCATTGGATCCACCCAGCGTGCCGATAGACAAGTGAATGCCGTGTCTCTCGTGTGACACACATGCCTGATCGACGGAGTCATTATCGCAGCGCAATAAGTACTAAACATTCCCCGTGCCCACCTTCATTAAATGATTTTGAGGGATGAATTCACTGAGGGGTTGATTCCTGTTTCTAATTGTGTCCACAGAAATAAATCAACCACATGCACAAATATAGAAACAGTTCAACACGTCACGTTGAGCGTCTCTTGTGGCACGAGTCATCCACAGACCGGACAACCTCGTACACGCACCACACGCTGCACACCTACCGCTAGTCAGCTCATCCCATCACGGATCGGGATTGGATCATCGCCCTCTTATAAGGAAGACGCTGCCCTGGGTCTGACGCGGCGGGATAAAATTCCTTGGTATTGTAACGAAAGCGCCCCCCGTGGAGGAGCTGGGAATAGAGGAACTAGAACGTCGGCAATAGCTGAACTCAGCCATTGCCAAGGTTAGTTCGGACTCTATTCAAGGAGGCGTGTTGGCCGGTGGAGGACCGCCAACGGTGCCGGCCCAGAATGCACCGCGCGTGCATTCACTACAGTATGAATAAAGATTAACAGACTGACTGGCTGTGACAGGTGTATGTGCTTTGGTACTCTGTTGAGACAGTTCATAGAATTTAGTCTAGTTATCCACGTGCTGTTATCATCATCAAGTTCTTAGTTAATGTTCTTCAACATGGTGCGCTGACTGGTTCCTCCTGCCAGGCGACAACATCATTGAGATCGGAGCGAACTGGATCCATGGACCGTGCAAGGAGAACCCAGTGTTCGAGCTGGCCCGGGACCATGGTCTCCTGGACCCCGAGGCCCTGACCCCAGAGAACCAGGGCATGGACGTTGCGGGGCATCCTCCCTGGGAGCCTAGCTGGTACAGCAGCTCAGGTAAATGCTGCAGCACGCCCTGCTGTCTCCCTAAGAGCTGTCGCGTTTCAAGCAGAACTGCCCACCCTTCAGAGGTGGCAAAAGTACCGGGATTTCTTACTTGAGTAAGAGTAAAATACATGTGTAAAAAAACAACTAGAGTAAGACTACAAAGTACTGATCCAAATAGCTAATCAAGTAAAGTAAAAAGTATAGGCTCAGAAAGGTACTCAAAAAGGAGGAGGGGATTTTAACTGTTTACATCGGCAACTACCTCTTGTTCTCGCCTTGGCTCCGTCCCCGGAAGTCGCACGATCATCCAGCGGACTTATTTTGTCCGATGGGTGACACACTTGAGAAACAAAAAAAAAAAGGGGGAAATGTTTGTTGCCATTTTTTTTTTTTAAATCTGAAAATTAGTGGGCAAACTCGCTGAGCAAATCGCATTACTGCGTCGACCATAGCGCTAGTGTTAAACAATAAAAAGGAGGAACAAACGCAACCATAAAAAGACTGTACATTTTGATTGCAACTGACTGGGGATCTTAACACGTCCCCTCCTCACCAGCCACCGCAATAACCAGAATAAAATCTCAAAAACGAATCTATATCTATATCTATATCTAAATCAATGGCTGTGTCCGAAATCGCTCCCTATCCCCCATATAGTCCACTATATGGGGCGCACGCCATTTTGTAGCGGTGTCCGAATTCTCCATGTACCCTAGATAGTGCACTGAAAGTATCCCACAATGCGCCGCAAAATGTAGTGAGCATCGGATGTACCCTAGACGGTGCAATATAACCCACAATGCATTGCGAGACGCTTTAAAAATGACCTAAACTTAAAAAAAAATGCCGCGGCGGGAGTAAATAGCGACCAACCACGGCAAATAGTTATAAATGTAAGTACTTTTGACTTTTTGTGATGGTTTTTGAATTTTATAATTATATTTTTAATAATTATAATTCATAATAATTTTCAACGGCGCCGACTCTAGTGTTCCGAAATCTCGGCAGTTGCTGTTGAGTGCACTATAAGTGAGTGCACTATATGGGGGATAGGGAGTAGGGGATAGGGAGCGATTTCGGACACAGCCAATGAGCTTCCTAACTATTACAAACGTCTAGCGATGTGTGATGCGTGGACGATGCGTTGGTTCTGGCTCTCCAGACTACTACTCTAGCAGCACTTGCATTGATAATGGGTTGCCACACATACTGCTAGCACTAAACATACTATTTCTTTGTACCATTACGGCACAGGTTTGCAATCTCTGAGTGCTTCTAGTTAAATCATGCGTCACAATAAATAGAAACCTGAGTACGGTTTGAAAAGGGCCTCAACTCAAGTCATAAGATTTTTATATAGTGCCAAAATCGCAATGTGCTTCACAAAAGTAATTTGGTTTTTAGAATTAGATTTAAGGAATATAGCAGCTCTTTACCTAACTACCTTTCAACCTTGATTGCCCAGTTAAGGACAGTAATTTGGGGTTGGTTACAGAACTCCTTTAACAGAGGACTGGAATGAAGAGAGAAGAAAGAGGAGATTGAGACTTTCAATCAATCTCGATCTCGGCCTAGTTGAAAAAACAATACCTATAGTTTTTGATTACTTGTTAGTGTTAATTTGTTTTGATTGATTAACAGAACTCCTTTAACAGAGGACTGGAGGAAAGAGGAGATTGAGATTTTCAATCAGTCTCAATCTTGGCCTAGATGAACAGGTCCCTAGAGATAATACATATACATTTAATTAATAAAGTCAGATTAAAAGATTGTCAATGTGAAAACTCCTTTAACGGAGAAAAAGACATTGACTTTTAGCAAGGGAAGGGGGATTGGGAGAGATGAACACGGTTCATCACGGCGATTCCTGTTGGGTGAGGCAGGGTTTACGTTAAGTTTAGGAGAATGGGGATCTCACTGTTCTACAGAGTTTACCCGCGAACTACAGGGGGTTGGCATTTTGTCTCGCTGGGATGAAACACACTTCCGGTGTCTGTGTGAGTTCCATTTAATCTCGTCGTAGTGGACCGCGGTGGCTCACAAAAAACACACAAAATGCTCACCAATTCCAAATCCGACCACTAGATGTCAGTCTGTGACCAGTTACACATCACCTCCCTTGCATCGTTCATCATTTTGAATTCTATTCTCTCACGTGTGGGGAGCCAGTGGAGAGAAGCCAGCTTGGGTCGACAGGTCGGACCCCCCAAGGTGTGTGTGTGTTGGTCTCAGTGTGTGTTTCTGTGTGTGTTTGTATGTCTGTGTGTGTTTGTGTGTTGGTCTCAGTGTGTGTTTCTGTGTGTGTTTGTATGTCTGTGTGTGTTTGTGTGTTGGTCTCAGTGTGTGTTTCTGTGTGTGTTTGTATGTCTGTGTGTGTTTGTGTGTTGGTCTCAGTGTGTGTTTCTGTGTGTGTTTGTATGTCTGTGTGTTTGTGTTGTTTTCACTCAGTGTCCCACTCTTTGAAAACACCTGATCTCGACACACACACAAACAGTTATGAACCTATCAATGTTTTACTGTGGTTTCCATGCTGGGTCACATGACCACAGACTGCAGTTATAGTCCCTTTATGTGTGTGTGTGTGTGTGTGTGTGTGTGTGTGTGTGTGTGTCTGTGTGTGTGTGTGTGTGTCTGTGTGTGTGTGTGTGTGTGTGTGTGTGTGTCTGTGTATCTGTGTATCTGTGTGTGCTTCTCTTGTTCATTGTTAGATTTATCTGAAGCTGCAACTTGATGGTCGGACACTGGAGTCGCCATCGTCGAAATGATTACAACATCATAAAATACAACAATCTCAGAGTCAGAAATACTTCCATTTATAAGTATTTGCTGTGGTCGGTCGCTATTGACCCCAGCACGCCATGT
>OMKY01148467.1:0-10720 GCA_900302395.1 Bregmaceros cantori
AGCACTGTACTTAAGTAGAATTTTCAAGTGTATGTACTTTTAGAAGTACCGTATTTTCCGGACCAATGAGCGCAGCTCTCTAAAAGCCGCAATCCCGTAATTTAAAAAAAAAACATGGAAAAAAAGTTATATAAGCCGCACCGGCCTAAAAGCCGCGGCAATTTACTAATATTAATATTCCGTTTAAATTAATAGAACTGAACTGAACTGATCAGTCTCCGAACGGAGCCCGAAAACAACGCCGCTTGTCAAAACAACACCAAACAAAACAGATCGGTTATTGATTGCTTTACTCCTACGTACGAGCAGTAAAGCAATCAAAAACGATAGTTAGATCGATCGATATAGATTTATTAGATATACAGTCGTAAACCACACAACGAACAAACACCCGATCCCTTCATGCAGCCAACACAGGCAAACAGCGGAACATTGACACAATCAAAGAACCAATAAAATAATTAAAATCTACATAAAAACATACCAGTTATGCGGAGAGTTCAGTGTTGTTCTGTTGCGCTAATATTCACTCCGGCTCTCTGCTCGCATAATATTCACCCCGGGTGACGTCGATGTCCATGCTAAGCGGGTCGATTTACTCCTTTGCGCTTCACTGCCAGATCGATGGCGTTCAACTTAAATGCGGCACCATATGAAATCCGTGTTTGTTTTCCATGATGATCCATGAGGGATTTGTAAAAATAAAAATAACTGTTGTAAAACTCTCCGTGTCACACACTCCATGCGCCGTGCCGTCCAACTTCCGCTTCCGGTGCAAAGTTTCCCAGGACACGCCTACCCCATAGCTCTGACCTGGAGGCGGGCACGACGTTTCGCGGCCATCTTGCATAGGCTCGGCTTGTGACTTCCAGCGGCGTTTTATTTTATTTTATACCAACGCGCCGGTGGAAAAAAAACCCAGAATAGCCGCACCGCCTCATAAGCCGCATAGTTCAAAGTGATGGACAAAAGTAGCGGCTTATAGTCCAAAAAATACGGTACTTATCCCCTGCATACATACCTATCCCCGGCATGTGTGCATTCACTTTGGAATGCAGCAGTACTTTGTCAGCATAGCTTAGCCCCACTTAGCATCAGCTAAAAAATTCACATTTGATTATTGTGAAACCAAACTTTGGTTGTGTAACATACCGGTTAAGCAATGTTAATAAAGTACCGCTGTGTGCAGAGCGACTACATGCAGAGATTAAAAAAAATACATGAAACACAAAACCAAAAACAAATCTTCAATATATTGCAATGGCGGGAAAAACATAATTTTAACATTTGGGCCAAAAGCATGCAGCACAATTGGGCATGCCGTTTCATATAAAACTACCATGTTTTATAAACAACCAACATTGTGTGTCTGTGTGTGCGTTGGTACGGTCTGTGTGGTGTGCTGTGGGTGGTCCCAAGTGAGGGGGCGGGGCCTCCACACACACACTTACTCAAACTCTTTGATCCATAAAAGTCATCGCTTAACCCCGGGAAGTCCTGGGGGTCCCAGGAAGGAGGAAGCACAGAGGAGGAAACAGGAAGTAGAAGCAGGTTAGTGTGAGCAGCACACGCACTCACGCACACCAGGACCTGCTGTTGATTCACGCACACAAGGCCCATGGTGATGCCCACTTCCTAAACTAGACACCCACCCAGAAGTCCCGATCCGAATCTCTGATCAACCTTATTTTTTGCGTGCAGTATCTTGACTTGACATTTTCGGCCGATCAGGTTCAGGCAAGTTCCTCCTAGCCTGGCAAGCCAGAACCAACAAATCATTCAATCGGTCGGCATTCACGGCCGTTGGGTCTGGAACAAGCAGAGACCCAATCAATGTCATTTGCTCAGTCCAAACAGAGCCCCGTGAAGGCGGAGTTTTGTGCGATGTGAGACGTGGGCTCACATCGCAGGCTAAACTCCTCCTGCCCCCCGATCATTATCTGCCCTCCACAACAAGGGGGCAACAGTGGACCATTTGTGGTCAGAATTTTTACATACTCCATTGCTCCTGGGAACTAGATCCCGTGTAATTGGCCAATTCCAGTCCTACATTAGGGGGTGCATTGGAACAGCCTCTCACCCTGCTAGCAACCTCCTCCGCAGCCACTGCTTTATCTAGGTTTGTTTTCTGTCTTACATTTCCTTTTTAGAGTGTTTGTTTGCCATTAACCTAGTTCGAGGGGGATGATGTATGATAACCATTCTAGAACTTTTAAATTCTATCAGAATAGGGGATAGTTGCACAGTCCCTAATACTCAGTCAAATACATATCTGGGGCATCACTAGGAACCATCGCGGTGACTCTGTGTTCAAACCTCATACGACCTGGCGTCTCCTTGCTTCTAAATAATACAAGTTAATAAGGTTCTAGTCCCAACTAGACGTTGGGGCACGTCAGAGGGAACTACGCCACGCAGTGACACATCTCCCAGAAACTGGTGGGAAAAATAATTTAAAGCCACTGTGTTTTATTTGTATTTGGTTTGAACACACAGTCAGCTGACGCGCACCTGAACCAGCAGTAATCGTCAAGTTGTGGAAGACTCGGATGCTCACATGCTCGCACACAAAGACCCAGACCAAGGGTAGAAAAACCAGCAGCAGACAGAAAAAGGTTGCAGCACAGCACGCTGGGAGCGAAGGCAGGATGGAGAAAAAAAAAAAAAAAGTCCTCTACTTACGTTCACTCTCGCCCATCTCCTGCACAATATTCTCCTTGCTCTTGTAAAAAGGGAACTTGCGCGAGAGGTTGAAGCTTTTTTTGCGCTTTACTTTGACTGGCTGCCGGTGGAGATGATTTTGGGTAGGGAGTGGGAGTGATGGGACACACACACACAGACACAGACACAGACAACGATGCTTCAATGGATGATGGTAAACATGCAAAACCAAAATGTGTGTGGATTGTACAGCTGCAACTAACGATTATTTTGATGAATGATTAATCGCCCATTTTTACGATTTGACAAATTGATTTTGATCTGTTCATTTTTTCCTTCGATTGCGTTGCATTGCATTGCATTCTCATTTTATTATTAGCATGGAAAAGCCCAGTCTTCTGTGATAGGTCGTAACATTGGTTATTCACCCAAGCTTTCATGTTATATTTATTATCTTGTTTCTGTTGCTGTGGGGCTTATAACGGTCTTCAGTATCCAACTCAGTGAGTGCGGCCATGACAGCAGAGAATGGGCCAAACGAGAAAAAAACATTTATGAAATTAGTTGGCGATTAATTCAATAATCGATTTAACGATTAAATCGGTTGCAGTGTGGATTGTACAACGTAAAAGCATATGGGGACAGAATCAGGTGTGTGCAAGCATGCTGTGGACGAACATCACAATTCATGTACAAACATACATCCACCATTACATCTGTGACAATTCAAAAGATAAGTATGTGAGATGACACATCTCTCTCAGACATGTTTCACTGGTAAAATTCCAGGTTTTACAATTACATACATTTGAATTCCAAGAGGACGGAATAAAATGGCAAATGTTTTTTGCATCTTTGGGAGGTCTGGATTTAGAATTAATTTGTGAATCACTTGAGTCAGGAATATGTTGTCCTGCTTAAATGTGGGGAATCGAGTTGAAACAAAATTATATATTTTTCCTCTATATAAAAAGGTGCAAAACATGCAGTTTTGTAAAGACAATTACTTGTGGGGTGTATATTTGCAGAATATGCGAACAAAGAAAAACAAACCTGAAGTGAAGTTGCTGCTATTTTTAAGTTATATTACCATGATTTTACAAGCCTGGGACAAGGTCGAGGCCTATCTAGTTACACCTGATCGATCATTATTAACATTATTTTTTTATTATGTTCAGCATTTCTGTACACATGTCAACAAAATAATTTTACGGGTGTTTAATAAACTATCAGCGAACCCAGCTCACTCGAACTCTGCTTACTGAGCAAGGAGCAGATGGTTTGACCTTTTGACCCCAGCCCTGCTAACTGTGTCCCAGAGTGGCGCCGCTGGGTCAAGCAGAGAAACTTGAGATACAATTAGATGTTTGTGGAAACCACACCAGACACACGCCGTTGGTCTGCAGTTTCTTTTGCTTGAATTAACAGTCAGGGTTATTCCATCCATTAGGAAATTCAGCAGCAACTAATCTAATAATCCGTTTATCAACGTCAATCGCTCAACAACCATTTTTTTTTATATTGATAAGTTCAGAAAACACTAAATATTTGTGTTTTTCCACATCAATTTCTAATTTTAATGCATTTTTCCAGACCATTATCATTAGTCAGGATTAGCTGGAAAGGGGTGAAAAACGGGAAGGTAACATACAGCCAAAGCTGCCGGAGGGGGAGCGAACTCACGCCTATCCACGTGCACATATTTGCTTTGTAGTACTGAGGTGCACCCATGTCAATATTTTGGGTAAAAAAATGAAATAAAAAATCAAACACAACTTTTTAACAACTTGTACTAGCTCAGCGCCAACTAAACATGATGTCTGAAGGTCCACCAAATTATATCACAATAACTTAGAATGTAAAGATCTCTACTTTCTAGAAAAAAGTGTCTAAAAAATATATGTCTTTTGACCCCTTGCCAAGTTAGCTAGATGGGTTGTTTGGCTAATCAATGGCTAAGAACTAAGGACTCACTCCTTAGTCAGCAATGTGATGGCGCTGGGCTGAGCATATTCCCAACAAACATCAACATCAAATTGATTAATCATCAACTTGTTTTGGACGTTCTTGGTGCTGCTGCGCAATATATTGCAGCACTATGCAAGGAAGGACTTTTAAGTTGCATGCCCAAAACATGATCTCAAGGTATCGACTTGATGTGATATTATGGACCCGAAGGAGATACTTCTTGGTTAATTCAGCATGCACATAGGCATCGCATTTTCGATTCAGAAAATGAATCAATAAATGTGCGCCGCAGTAGAGCAGTCTGTCAAGACGGCACACTGCAGGCACGCATATGCCATTATGGCGTGCAGAGTTGTGAGTTCGCTTCCCCTTGGCGGCAGATTTGCTGCACGTCTCCTCTCCCTTCCAGGTAATCCTGATTAAAGCCGAAAATGGTCTAAATGCGCTGCAAAAAATGAATGTTAAAAAAAGAAGAGAAAAGTAATCTATTGAATATTATTGATTGATTAATCAATTAAATCATTGACATCCCTAACTCTGTATTCGCTTTTAAAATAAATCATGATTAGCAGGAAGCGACCATGGGCTCGTCTCCCTTTGTAAAAGGCAAAACCTGTACCACTTGGCCACTGCATCTGCCTGTTGTTTGCATGTGTGACAGTTGACAAGGTAGACCTGGGAACCGGGGTGTGATGGAAGAACTTACCCTGTTAGACTCAATCATCCCGGTCCGGGCGTGGAACTTGACAGTTTTTAACCGTGCACGCTCTTTCTTCTCAACTCTGCACACAAATACATCGGCAGCACTTTAGGAAGTCTTTTAAAACAACGACAGGCAGAATGAGTTCTGAAATATCACAGAGGGGCTGGGCCAGTGGAGTTTGAACTGGCGATGTAATTTATCAAAATGGAGATTGAACTAAAATAAATAAATAAATAAAATAAAATTGAAGGTGCAATGTTAAATGAATCAATATTTACTGGGAAGAATTATCATGTGTGCAAGTCATATGCAATGCTGCTCCGTTAAAAGTGGGGGGGTATTGGGGTCCGTGTTGCCCGAGTGATTAAGGACACCGCACCTAACGCGACCCCATTCATGTTAGCTGCCGCAGCGTCCGCAGTGTCTCGAGTTCGACTGCGCTCGTCGACTTGTCTGCAATGTCTACACCCGATCTCTTCAGCCCGGTTTCCGACTAATCTTATCCAATAAAGATGGAACAACGACGCTGACGCCGGAAAAAATAAGTAAAAAAAAAAAGTGGGGGGTATTGCAGGAAGTAAATGGGGGAAAACGACATGGCTGGTCTACAGCTTTTTTTACCGTTTCTTGCTGGGGATGACGCCGATCTGATCGCTTTCTCCGTGCGGGGTGACCAGCCTGGCCTGCCACCACTCATCGTCCGAGGCGTTGATGACATGGAGGATGTCTCCGTACGAGAAGCTCAGCCCTTGGCTGGGGAGACAGCTGTCCCTGGTGCGGTCGTAGTCAAAGAGAGCCCTGGAAGAGTGGATCAACACACGCAGTTCACCCATTAGCAAAGTACTGATCCAAACATCTACTTGAGTAGAGTAAAAAGTACAGTCTGAGAAATGTACTCACTGTTCTTGAACATGGTTGAACATTAAATTACTGGAAGCACATTTTTGGAAGCACTTTTATTAATTAATTATTAATTAATTATTAATTGATTATAATTATTGTGTCTTTGAACAATTACTTACAAGACGTTTGTTCAATTGCTTCAAGCTCCCAGGCTCATGTAGCCTCTTATTGCTAATTACAAAAATTAGCTATGTCTTGGACTTCCCAGCAAATATTTAAAGCTTGTTGTGGTTGCCAATATATATTTATATATAGGTGTGTTCAGTGTTTCCACCTGCTTGCAAATATTGTTTGGTTTGCAAACAATACGCGAGGTGTGGGTATGAACGTTTGCTTGCATGTGTCCGCCAAAAAAGTTGCGCGTTCACTGTTCACCTAGTGCTGGGTGGCATGTCCTAACCACGCTGTTCATGTTGCCATAGATATTTTGACACTATGTAATATTACTGAAAAATAATAATAGAAGGCAAAATAGGAAAATAATATAGTTCTCCAAATCTCTAATGGGCAAAGGCAAGTCTGTCATTGCAAAGAAACCAACCTTTGTCATGGGATCTCCAATAGGGTGCTACGATTTTATTTTAAGCTGCCATGATTGTCACATTGTGACATTTTTGCTAAATTGTTACATCGCCAAAATCGTCCAAAGTAATGGAAATCCATTATTTTCATGGTGCCTTCATATTTTTTGAAACGTGGGATGGGGGGGCAACTCTACTAAACTAAACACATATTGTACATCGCAAATTTTTAGGCCATTATCTTTTAAAATTTTTGATAGGTCGGATATGAAAGTGGGGCGAGAGAGACCATGGGAAGACGTTGCAGAAATGTTGGCAAAGACAGGACAACTTGCAATGCTGCCAGTATCTATGAACCAAGTCACATGCACTACAAATGTGCTGGATGCGGGTGTCATACCGACTGTGCCACTGTCGCCACCGACACGCGATGTGAAATTTTAAACGTGTAGCACCGCTAGTCTACACACTCATCTTTACACTGGAAGGCCATGAAAATGCAACGCTTGAAAAATGAATACGAAATATTGACCTGAATAAAAAAATACTGCAACTAACGATTATTTTAATAGGCAATTATTGAAACGATCAGTCGATTAAATCGGTTAGATAATTTTTCCTTAAAAAAAAAAACTAAAAACAAATAGCTAAAAAAAAAAAACAGCTAGCAGCCATTACAAGAAATGAATCCTGTTAACTGGGAAATCTAGTCAAATGTGGCTTTTTTACCATTTAACGTACAAAGATTAAGTTACAACGCCCGTTATTGCACAAGTTCACTAACAAACACATGCAATACAAACACACACATCACTCCCCTCATCCTTCTTACAGTGTCTACGCACAAGTCTTGTGTTTAATGTTTGTGTGTGTTTTTTTAAAAGACCCGGTCGAAGAAGAATTTCTGACTTCTGTCGCTAGTGTCAGACAAAGTTCCTCTATCCATCCATCTAAAAAGATTGCAATCTCACATATGCTGTGATGATTTCTGCCTCTGTAAGAAATGTTCTGAAACACAGGGACACTAAACCGTACAACGCTTCATCAGAAGCAGACTGGCAGCTATCAATAGCAGCAGCCATCATTAGCAGCAACCATTGGACACAACAGCTATTGTTAGCGTCAGCGGCTAGCAGCTTAGATTATCGAAAATAATGGATCAGATTCACCTCCACCAACTCCACCAACACAGACTCAAAAAAACATGTTCTAGTTAACTTGCCCCATTCAGTGCCCCTGGCAGGTAACTAGAACATGTTTTGGGTGGTGGGGGAAACCGGAGTGCCCGGAGGGAATCCCACACAGACACAAGGAGATCATGTAAACTCCACACAGAAAGGACCTGTCCAGGTTGGGATTTGAACCTAGGACCTTCTAGCTGTGAGGCACCAGTGCCAACCACTGCACCACCGTGCTGCCCCGTAGAAGTAGTTTTGTACCATGGAAGAAAACAGCCATCATTAGCAGGAGCAGCCATCATTAACAGCAGCTAGCATTATTAAATGCAGCAGCAGCAGGCATCGTTAGCAGCAGCATCAGCTATCCATTAGCAGCAGCAGAAGCAGCTAGCAACGTTCTTTGCTATGCTTTGTATGAACAGTTAGCTCTGTGTATGTGTGTGCAGCTTGTCAGACAAGTTGCCCCACAGTCTAGTGTTTGAAACAACATAAGAACCAGCTATACAGGTTCACCATGTCCTGACCAAGGAGCCTAGACACACAGCCCAGTGAAACCACACACAGGGACGTTTTGTAGACCGGTAATATCGGTCTAGAAAACTAAATGTTTTTAATAAATAATTTCAATTACTTACACTGGCTCAAAAGAACAAGCCAGCTCGAAGCGACATTGATTAACGGCATAAAGCCCATTAATCGATTTAGAATTGTGCATCCCTGCATCACTTACACGATTCTTTGACACCCACAACTTAACCACTGGGGCCTAACTAGCAGCGACTAACCAACCGGATAGAACAGCTCGCTGCCCAACACCGCGGCCGCAGCGCTCCTCTGCGAAGCCGGCAGCGATTGGCTGTCTCTCCCGTGCTGGCTGCCCCGGGGCTGACAGCCCGCCAAAAAGGGCTCACCGCCTAACCATCGCGCCCTAGTTAACAGTGAGCCAAGTGGCCAACAAAATGCCTCCCCTCGCTAGCCCACCCACACGCCTGCCAAAATTGCAACCACTTCGGCTATAGAAAGTGGCTGCTCTGGAAGAAAAGACATCCGCACAGAATTTCCCACCCTCAGCGATCGAGCGAACGGTGAAGCCTTGCTCACCAGAAACTCGACTTCGGTGGTAACCCTGGGTGTGAATTGTCAGTTGGAGAGGATACGATCATAACATTCGGACCATGGACACCAAAAAGTCGATGACGACGCCACTGCATTTCCTCCCTAAAGTTCAACTGTAACTGTTCGTCAAGAATCAAGAATTTCTATAAGTTGATACCTTTTTTGTTTGTTTTGTGTTTTGGTGTTATGGTCATACAGGTAAACAAAGACTGCATAATATTACCTAGCAGTCCAAAAAAAGTGGACTGCGTTGCCGTGCAAATTCACTATTCTCACGATTCAATACCATTTTGACTACCAGTCGATGATGTATCATAATTCAATGGAAGAAAAACCATTGATTTATAACATTCAATACAAAAGGATTTAGGTATTTCAATTTAGCTTAGTAAGCATTGGCCACGCAAATTGGATAGCACAACCTATTCACAGCAGATGACTTTGGCAGTTGAATCACCACAAAAAACAAAAAAACACACACAATATGTTCCAGCCTGTTCAAAGTCAAAACAAATTTCTTAATGGTTACTTTCCGATATCAAAAATAGGTTGGTTTAATGCTTACCATGACGACCAAGAAAGACGGAAAGCAAAACAGAACAGAAACTAGTCATATCTCTCATCGACTGTGCTCAACCATGTCACAGCTTGGATACAGCATACTACTCTATGTGGCTTGTTTACCCTATTCGATTTGTTTTAAACCAGGGGTCTCGAAAATGTGGCCCGTGGGCCAATTGTGGCCGGCACAATGATTTTTTTTTAATCATACCGAATAGTATACCTTATTTTTTTCCAGATAAGGGTGAGTGAATCTGTCAGATGTCTAACAATATTGAATTAAAAGGATACACTAGTACAGTATTAACTGAATGAAAATCGTTACTTAAAACTAATTTCTAATTCTGAAGTGAACGATTGTTGTATTTATTAGAACCGCACAGCCTGAAGCGAATATCACGGTACACTGCACAGTTCTGCCTAGGTGCACCTAGAAGTCTGTCACGTCTGGATTTTGAGACTGGCTATAGCTTAGTTGGAAGCATAGCCATTCCAACGACTGGACCGCTGAAGCCCAAAAAGGTCAGTGGTTCGAAACGCGGCTCCAACAGTTGCTTGGTCAAGGCACTGAACTGGCTAGTTCACCATGGACTTGCCCTTTGTGATTAGAATACCTTCATGATAAGATGAGATAATCATTTCTTGTCTCTTCAAGAGAGAAATTCAGAATGGACATGGGAGAATGCGATCAACAATCAATCACAGATCAAGCACATCACAAAAATGTTAACAAAGTAAGATCCTACCTACCATTTAGCAGTTTTATTGACCAGGGAACCATTGAATGTTTGAACCTACTAGTTTTGCAGTTTGGGACTCTATACCTTCTTCCCGAGGGCAGTAACTCGTATTCACCATGCAAAACATGTTCCTCATCCTCTACGATCTTCCAACCCTGCCTTTCCACTGTTTTATCAAATACATCCTGCAAAGATGTGGGAGGGGGATGATGACTTAGGCTTTTGATGACCTCTCAAAAAAAAAAAAAAAACAACAACAACAACATATCTAGAACGTGGGCAGTGTATCATCAAATATGCTGGTATTCAATTTCAAAGAATGGCTTGCAGCTTTCCATGCTACCACACTCCATCCCTAACACAGAGCCT
>OMKY01148482.1:0-15046 GCA_900302395.1 Bregmaceros cantori
TTCTTCTGGATACATATATATATATATATATATATATATATATATATATATATATATATATACATTTGGAATACCTTTTAGAAAGAACATATTATTTGCTATAGTAAATTAATTAAAAACATTTTGGGGGGTTACAGAGCACATCCCCAAGGCCACAGGCCAAGCAGTGCCGCCTGTTCGCATACCGTCTCCGGCTTTTCTGCCCCGACTCTTCATCCGAGTTTCCAATTTAATCCTGTCACTATGTCTTTCAATAAAGAATTAAACACTATGCTTGCGGCCAAAAAATAACTTAAAAAAAACAAAAAAACATTTGGAACACATTGTTATTTGTTGAAAAGGCAAACCATGAGTAATCCCCAATCAGATTAGACTTTTGGATTACTCAAAAAAATATGATTCAATGTGTTTTGGTTCGTTCTTTATCAGATTCAGGGTGAATTCAGACTATATTATGAGTTGAACAGCTACAGTTTATATCAAATAATATTGGATCGAGTGGATGTAACTGGAGCGTCTACTGGGCAATGAGACTGATTCCAACCTCACACTGGCTCCTTCAATAAGAAGCATGACAGCCTGACTAGAGGCAATACCAGGGTGAATCAATTGAAATAAATTATGGAATTCTTCCCGTTTACCCATAATCTAATGCTGCTGACTGACAGGCCCGGCACTACAAACCTGAAATATTACATTACTTCAGGCACTGACAGAGTAATAAAAGGAGCGACTCGCTTGATTTTCTTCACACTTTGATGGCATTTTACATGTCTTGTTTGCCTAAAACTGCAGAGAGAACATGGCGTGATTTGTTTAATCCTCTTTAAAGAATAATTAAAACTGTACCGGCTCTGTGACGCAGTTGGTAGAACACCTGCACCCAGCACACGTGTGGTGCCTATGACTTAAGCCACTTCTCCACTACAAAAAAACTGAAGGCACAGTTCGGCGCATCTCAATTATGTTTAGTTCAGATAAAGAAGAACGTGTTTCCACTGTCCTTAATGCGGCCACGAGGGGGCGGTGCCAACTTTTTAAAAACTAAATTTTAATTCGCCAGTGCTCACCCCCACCCCTACGCATGTGACACGCATCCCCATTAACAAATGATTCCACAACACTACTGGCTGTGTGCTGTGGCTGCTGTATAGCATGAGAGAAGGGGTGTTGGAGAGGCGATTTTCCAGGGAGATGTGCATGTGAACTGTGCTGGCCTAAAGTAAGCCTGTGCAAAAGGGGCTAAAGTAAACTGGCACGGGCAGCGTTGCGAGTTCCCCTCACCGATCTTTTTGCAATGTCTTCTCCCGATCGCGTAAAACTAAATAACCCTGTCTATGTCTGAACATTTTTGAATTATACATATATTTTGGCAATATCCAGTACCCAGAATATTGTGTCAGAGAATATAAGGATCACACTCGGTTGAACTGGTTTTAAATAAGAATTTAATTGAAATCCTAAAATATGAGGGTGGGCAGATCTCTAACAGCCAGCAGTCTTTCAAACATGTGCACTTGCTCATAGAAAAGGTATCTGGTGTCTTATAGTAAGATGGTACATTCAAATCAATGTAATGTCACGTCTCGAAGACACATTAAGCACGTTCAACCTTATGACCGAGAATAAACTTTACATGTTTTAATTAGGGTGGATTGCCCTAGAGTGGGTTGCTGCCTAATGTGGGACAACAAGTTCCTGTGACTCTGGCTCCTCCCTAAACTAATGAATGTCAGTGAAACTATGGTAAAAGCAAATAATGGTAATGTGTCTAACATTAACTTAAACTGTTCAACACTACATTTCACTGTTCCCCCTTAAGCAACTGACTGTCCAACATTAGGAAGCTGCAAAAAGGGCCCACGTTAGGGCAATCCACCCTAATTACACAAAACCTACTTGATCTACAAGATTTTACCAAGAGTAAAAAACACATTGTATCTAGTATTTTAGTGAACAAAGAACTTTTGAGTTTGCCAAAAAGCAGGTATTTGCTATAAATAAATGAATACTTCCTTTTTTTCTTGACTCGTAGCTCTCATCCCACTTCCCTACAAATTATTTTCCATCCAATTATGCTAATAAGCCACTGTTAGAGCTGTTAGAGAGGGAATGGCAAAAACGTTTTGCAAGGAGAGTCCAAGGCTGTTGAAATTTGGTGTGTTAGCAGTTATCTTCATTTTTTTCTTCTACTATCTCTTGGTGGAAAACCTTGAATGGTTGAAGTGCCTTGACTGAATCCATTAGGTCAAAATCAAAAAAATTCCAACACACAGACCTCTGCTCACGCAGCTCAGAGATTTTTCATGATTGTAAATCTCACAAATCGATCATTATTTATGTGTATTAGTGCTGTCAAAAAAATGAAAATACACTGTAATTGTGCACTTGGGATGTGTGATCAGTGATGTAGCCAAAGATCATCAGGATTTTTGAGTCTTCCAACATTGTACCCCTCAATCGAGCTAAGAGGATCCAGCCGGGGTTAATGAAGTCCCGGCTCACGTCGTACGGCTTTCACTAGTGGTCTGCCACTAGGGAAAAACCAGGGCCAGGAAGTTGATGTTCGCCGATAGGCTCTTCAGAACAACTTCAAACATGGTGTGCATATACAAGTTTGAAGTCGTTCTGAGGAGCCTTTTGGCGCCTTTTACATCATTAATGATATAGAAATGAATAAATTAATAATTCCTGATTAAAAAGCGGGATTGATCCCAAACTCTGTAGACACCTCTGGGGGGTCTGCAGGTATATGCATATCAAGTTTCAGGAGCCTATCGATGTTCTGAGGAGCCTATCGGCACCTTTCGGCGGCTTTAAAAGGAGCCTCGGCGCCGCTGAAGCCTATCGGCGCCTTCCGGTCTTTAGCCGCCCCTGTGTTCTAATGCATGGAAGGACAAGTCTCTGTGGGTAGCTCCAGAACTAGACATCAAGGTTTTTTTCCTCACAGGCACAGGCTGGGGCGCTTAATCCATACTTCTCACCAGCGCGTCGTCTATATTCTGGCAAAGTCTCTGCCAAATTGGCTACATCAGTGTGTGCATAGAAATGCCCATCAGCCGCCCCACTGAAAACCACCTCCCTGTCACCTTTCAAACAGCATCAACAGAATCAGTTTAAGTCGTCACGTTGCATATACAACGTGTATTGTACAAGCACACCTAGAGTAAGGAATCGGAAACAGTATGCTCTCTGGTGAACTAAATACTAGAAGTAATCTAGTATTTAGTTTAATCTAATCTGTTTAATCTCTTTAAATTAGGAATTGGAGTCAAATTTTACAGTATTTTCAGGGGGGGCTCAGTGGCAGATTGGTTGTGTCACAAGTCACAGGTCGAATAGCGCCGCGGGCTCTGGTCCCTTCTCCAGCTTTTCTGTGGTGTCTCCCTCCAGCTGAAAAGCGGTGCTTGCGGACAAAATTTTTTTTTTTTTTTTAAATGTCAATGGAATAGGACTTCAGCCTGCTGTGTGCACAAGTCACACATCAAGTCACTCACTTCATTGTGAGTATAATGTACAAAGACAGGTGCAAAATAAGGCAATATTTTATTTCTATTGATTACAATCAAATCACATTTGTAGTGTAACAGGGAATCGAATCCCGGTCTCCGGAGTATTGGTACAACCAACTCACTATCATGCACCATCCATCTCACGGAAAATAAAAGTCGAGAAAAGCTCTGCTGCACCGTGGGCTGACGTTTGCTGTCGAGCAGCTAATGCCAGGCGGCGTTCCTGGCGAACACAGCTGGCAGCCGTGCGGGCCCAGTAGCGCCGCCCGAGCCAACGGATCAAGCCAGGCGTCCAACAGAATAAAACAACGGCATGCCATCCAGACACGCCTGGGCTGCAGCCGACAGACAAAGGAGCACCAGAAAGGACTGCGCAGTGTCCGCTCGCACGTCTCCCATCAGAAACGCTGGTGTCTGCTCCGTGTCCGGGCCTGGCCGAGACGCAGCAGCACTAAACGCTGCCAAGGCACTGTTCACAACCCTGGCGGGGATATGAGCATGTGTCGAAATGTCTGAAATCCTCGCTCAGGAGTGCCATATCAGATGTTCCTTTGTGACCTCTCTGAAAAGGATTGAGTGTGTGACGAGACAAAAAGACTTACACACCTACACACACTATTATATCCCCCAAACACGAGCATAGACCCACGTAAAATCCTTCGTGTAAAAGTTTTGAACGGATGGATGTCCCAGATTCGGTGTGTTAATGCTCTAGGGTAGGTTCTTGAACTGATGACATTTTGGAGGCCACACTCACAAGATGGCTGAATTCAAATGGCAAATTTTGGTTTGATCCATAACTTTAGAATGCATTTAGCTTTGTTTTCACAATCGATGTTTGGTATTAAGATAAAGCATGAACATCTAATTTCATATGAAGCATACTTTCAAGATGGCTCATGTTTTTCTTTGTATGATAACACTTGTAACAAATCCTGTAGGCCAACACTCTGGGAAGCACCCTGTACAATGCCTGTTTCTGGCATAGCTCTTCAGCAGTCAGCAACGACTGCATACTTCTAGCAAAAAAATGGCTATGCTATGGCAACGTATGAGAATATATATCTGACATGGTCATTTGTAGAGCTAATCAGAATACTGTATTGATCCCACAAATGAAATTATGATCATCTACTTTGGTCTGCGTTTGTGATTTCACGACTCGATTCTTTCAGTGGCAACCATTTCAAAATTAAGAAATTTGACCTGATCTTTCAAGGTCCGCCAAATTCCTTGAGGTCTTGAGTAGTTGGTGTGTTTTTTTAGGATGTCTGTGGAAGTCTGACGAATTATTATTTTCAAATCATTTTTATTTTTTGAAGTTATTGCCACTCTCACTCTGAAATGGTCATTATGTAACCATGTACACGGATAAACCCTTGGAAATATTCCAAACATGGTGTGGCCCAAACACTTCCAAACACCTCTAGCTTGCTCTTGGATTTCATTGAAAAGAATCTTCCTTCTTGCTGTGAGATATTCGAAAGGGATGAGAAAAATTAATAAACTTAAACATTAACTTTGTTGTGGAAAATTGTATGCCAGTTTTCCCACAACACTATCTCATCGCAAAGTAGCATGATCCTATTCAAGTGAATGAGAGTCTAAAGGGCCCCTGACACTTGCACGATTTTGTGGCACGCAATCCAAGTCTCGTGCCGTGCATGTCATTTTGCGGAACGAATCCAAAGGCTCCCGCACTGTTCACACCGTCTTCACCCACAGTTAAGGGGCCCTGAGCACGATTTTCTGGCACTCATTGTCACGACTCGGCTCATGCCAATGCACAAACTACACGTATGCTGGCTGGAAGTGTGCGTGGCTGCGTGGCATGTCAGGACGGAAATTTTGAAATGTTCAAAGTTTTGGTCACGACACAAAAATTTGCAACCTGGCCGTCAACTTGTACGATGTGCACCAGTTCGCATGCAGTGTTGCAGTCCCTGTGCATACACAGATTTTCCTCCAAAAAGCAAAAACAACAGGCCGATCGTAGTATGAATGACTGAATAATCAATGGCAGCTTTGTGAAGCAAATCAAAATTAAGTGTGCGCAAGTGCTCATGTTTTAAGCAATAGTTATACGGAGCAGCAGCAGTATCATCTGGAATGTCTTTTTTTGAAGTAGTATATAGTTTGGAGCACCTATAAAACAGCAGAGGTGTATGTCTGCCAAGTTTGAAAGCAAATTAATGGTTATGTTACACTTGACGTGATAAGAGCAATGCAGTTTGTTCGGCTGCCCTCGGTTTGGCACTCAATGGCCGGAAGGATTTTACCTCCCAGGTTGGTGGTGAAGATAAAATTCCGGCTTCATACTTATACAAACATCACACAAATGCTTAAGTGCAATTGGCTCATTTGGTGAAAAACACATGAAAACCCCTTTTCCGATAAACCTTAAGCCACTGCAGAAGAGTAGGCTGATGAAACTAACATGAGAATGTTAATTTTAATTCCTGTGCTAAGCAATGACAGCAAAATCTATCTATTGACAGACACCCCTAACCTCACCAATACCCAATTTTGGAAGAGAACCTAAAAAATATTGTGCCGTCCCCCCACCTCTCTAGCTACAACACTAGCTACCTATGTATGAAGTGCCGCAAGACTATTGTGTGCATCAATCTCAAAGCCGCAGACAACCTTAAAAAAGTGTTGTTGTTTTTTTTTTAGATGACGGTGTATAACTTGAAAAGGTCAATTATAAAACAAAGCCTGACAAAGACAAATGAGTTATGCAGCGTAGCATTTTGAACAACGATGAAGCTCCGTGCGCCTAACTGTCATCGAGTTGCTCTGATGTTTGAAGGTCCACGAAGGATTTTGCACAAATTATAGTAGTATATAAAGTACCTGTCTCTTCCGCTGCAAATCGCCATCCCCTCTCGTTCCCTTTGTTCCTCCTTCTACCTCTCTGCCCCTTCTGCTCGCCTCAGCACCATGGGGAGTATAGCCTTCAGCCGCTCTGCTCCCCATCTCTGGAATGCGCTTCCCCCCGGGGGTCACCCACCATTTCAATTTGTCTGTTTGCCATTCTCCAGTTTCCCCTCCCAAATGTCAATCTCTCTTCGAGGGTTTTTTTCTGATTGAAATGTATTTAATTGGATTTAACTTAATTGGACAAGCTAAAATATTCTAGATTTTTTTCAATTTGGCTGTGTCTTAAATAATAATTTGGCTAATTTGGTTTATAATAATGTCTTTCATTTGGACTTGATTTGGCTGATTTGACTAATTTGGAATTTCTTTTTTGTGTCTAAGGGTTCACCTGTATTATTGATGTTATTGACATGTTATTGATGTGATTCATAGAATCAAAAGAGAGGATTGTTATGGAAATGTGACTTATAGAGTCACACCTCCATTGTCCTGATTGGCTACAAGTTGTGACATCATCGGATGTCCCCTCCCGTTGGCTATATATCAGTAATGCTTCCTCATGGGTGGATTTCAATACCCGGCTAATGCCCAGTATAGCTTAATAAATGAACCCTCTAGACTTATTCCCGTGTCAAGACTGGTCATTTCCTCCACGTAGACACCTTATCTGAGCTGCCATTACTGGCATTTCTCCACCAATCATTTACCACAATGCATCAGAGTTACAACGTTCCTTCCTACTGGGTGTCAGCACGGGCATTTCGATTAGCCGATATTCAGTCATGGGACGCTGGCATTCCGAGATGGGTCATGGTTAGGAATGGCCTTTCCAGCATGCCGTTACCGTGGCCCCTCTTTGTCAGGATTTGTCAAGATTGTGTCTGCAATGAAACTGAAACCAATGAAATCGATTAACCAGGATCCACCAAATATAGCTCAAAAATAATACCGAAACACAGCACATAATGTAATTAAGAGGAGCTCTAGTGAATTGGAAAAAATTGTGATTAGAATTTTCTATGCTCTAAAAGTATTCGCTTACTATGCATTTTCTGTAGCACAACTGTGGAATTCCACAGTGCTGAAAGAGTTAAGTAAATATTTGCCTTCCAAAATCAAGGTAAATTGTGTGAAAGTGATAAAAAATTGCAGATTACTCAATAAAAAAAAAAAATCCCTGCTGCTGGTGCATTATCCGTTGCTCCATTGAATACACACGGCAGGCCCACAGCCGTTGCAGTCGGTCTGCTTAACAGCCCTGTGGAGAAAAGCACACATTAGGCCTGCTGTGCTGTTTGATAGGCAACACAGGCCAGGTGTGCTCTCTGTCCCTCATTGACTTTCATTGTGCCACGATGGTGAGATACAGCCATCTGATCGTCCACTGGTCGCCCACCACGCCGCCAACATACATCTGTATTGGTCTGCCCATCAGGGCTGTGAACTGGTTCAAGGAACTAAATCTGGGGCTCCATCTTGTGGACAGACGAGGAAGCGAATGTAATCGTTTAAGCTTTTCACTTTAATACAGTCCCACTGAAGTTTGAAAGTCCACCAAATATATTTTGTATAAACTATATCTAAACTTAACATTGCACAAAATAAGGAACTTTAAGAACGAACCAAAACCCGTTCAGGACCAATATTTTGGTGGCAGAACGGTTCCGAGAACGAAAACGTTAAAGAAAGGTGTGCCTGTGAACCATTTGGAACGGAACGTTGGAGATTAGTTTTCGCTGGTTGTGCCAGTAGATTTTACGGTTTGCCGAAGACACATTGAATCGAATCCCAAACATCACAGATCACCTTACCCTTTCTCCAATGACCAAACAGGATTTATAGCACGGAGATTCTCTTTATTTTCAGCAAGGTTGGCAAAGACAGGTGACTCCCAGACTCGCACCCCCAATCCCATGACCAGAAGAGCGCAGGAGATTAATCCAGCTGTTACATTCAAGGACAACTCTAAACATATCTCTACTCCCCTGGGTCAGAGCCCCAGATGAGGCTTTGGCCCAACCCTTTTAGCATACATAAGGGTCACTCTCGTCCATTCCGCCAATCACGGTCTTGCATATTACTGTCAACTCCACAAGCTCACTTTTGTCATGCATAGCACGGCCAGGTTAACTAGACCTTGGCCCTTTACGAAGTGGTCTTTTGACAAAAACAATATCACAATGTATTCAGATGGATCCCAGGAGTGCCAGCAGCTTTGGAATGTCATTTGGAGCATTGACGTCTTGATGGCCGCATCAGTGGCTCAGCACGCCTTTTTCCTCCATACATATGGCTTTTGTGTTGGAAGGAAAACATTAAAAGGCAGCTTTATAGGTAAAGCTACTTTATGAAGTCACATATACATTTATGTACAGATAAATTCTTCCTCCACATTTAACCCATCATGCTCTAGTGCCTGGGTGCCAACTAACTAGAACTAAGAATTAACTAGAACATGCTTTTTTCTTGTTTGCATAATGCAGTTATTTTATTGAATGCCTGTCCTGATATGTGTTCGAACAAGACAACACTAGGCAACAAAAAAAACATGAAATGTAAACATGTAGAGTCCATGTGCATCATACTACCCAGTGTTGGGTACTCCACCAAATCACATCGACAGGCCATTCTCAACTCACTCAACTCAACTCAACAGATTTTTATATAGCGCCAAAATCGCAGCCGAAGCTGCCTCAAGGCGCTTCACAAAAGTGATTACGATTTTAGTATTAGATACTGTCATGAGCCGCTCGTCCACGGGCGGCACCCAGGCGCCAGGTTCGTCCGTGGACCGCACCAGCGCAGCTGGCGTTCCACGCTCTCGTCTCCGGAGCGGTTCCGTGATTGGCTGCCCTCCCCTTCTTAAAGGGGCTTCGGGCGCAAGTCCGACGCAGCGTCCAAGTTCTTCCTGGGTCAGTGCTAGGTTGACAAGTTTATGTTTCTGATAGCTAGATCGATACACCTGTTGTGCTCCTGTGTCACCACCTGTTAGCCAGTTAGCCAGTTAGCTGTTTAGGTAACCTGAAGCTATCTTCGACTACAGGATCGACCTCTTCCACCTCCGGATCGGGCTCGTCGGTCACGGACCACCTCCCGGAGATGAGTACTCACACCAAGACTTTTTAATATGAACATTTATTATTACTGTGTCCAGAGACTCGCTTTACCTGTACACTGGTGTTTTGTTTATCCTTTTGCACAGTGTGTGCTGCGAATGTTTTGTGTTTGATTCTTGATTTTCTGTATCAAACGGATGACCCGGAGAGGCATCCAACTTTTTCTCTGACTGAGTCCATATTCATTCATATTAGCTATACGAATCATAACAGCTGCACTGTCCATCACTGCAGCTGCACCACTGGCTAAGCTGTGGGAGAGAAATCGAGGGAGAATTTGAAAAAACAAAAGAAATGACAGATGACATTTTCCTTGCTGCTGCTGTGGCAACTCGCAGTGGCTGGCGTGCCACTCATCGGAACATGACTTCAGTCCCCCCTCACCTCAAACGAACCGCAATTCCGTTAAAACGCTGCCGCATACAAATAGGCCTGCCGAGTCCGCATGAGAGCCGTAAAAACAGAACGCATCCGAATAAACTCTGAAACGATAATCATAATAATGGTTAGGGAAACGACTTGGAAAGTTGGATTGCTATGCAAGCTGCATTGCATACATTTGCTTTTTTTTACATGATTTCCCAAATGAGGCACGAATGCTAAATTAGATGCTTCTTTTTCACATGCGCACAAACACGCCAACTCATCCGCGCACATGGACAGATACACTTGCATGCACACTTGTTAATTGGCAGAGTTGTGTTAGTCAGAAAGGCATTATACACCACTGGTTGGCACATGCATGGAACAGTATTTTAATTGACATTTTAAATTGTATTTCGTTCTTTTTAGTGCAACCACCAGTGAGAGTTCTATCGCTAATCAATTAATAAATAATTTTCACAGATGATCAGTAAATGAAGTAATTATTTACTAAACATTTTTTAACCGTTTTTTTAAATATGTGTGATCAAGTGAATTTGAAGTTATGAATGAATTACACATTGCATGTGTTAGATGAAACATACAATTCTTCAAAATTAATTGAGACCATTGTGCTAAACAATTGCAGTGCCGCAGTGTTCACGATAAGGATAACCGAAGCAAAAAAACTAAAAAAAAAAAAAAAAATTGTGCCTATGCCGGGTATCCAGGCAGCGACTTGTGACCGGAAAATGTGTATGGAAAATCCACACAAGGCAGCATGGCACTCTATATAATGTCATTAAACTGTTTCCAGAAACAAAATAAAATACAACACTGGCTGTTCTATAAGCCTGTCATGCCCTCAAATCGTCGCTAATCCCATTCCCAGTATATTGGCGTCCATTACTGTGCCATCTTTCATTTCTTTGATGGTCGTAAAGATCTGGTGGCGGCATGAAGTCATTCTATCCGACATGACGTTGTGAGTCACTTCAGACAAGTACAGGCACGTTTTTATGGACAGAGCAAATGCTAGTGAATCTTTTTTTTCCCCCAATGCAATGAAAATATGCTCTTCTTCGCCTAACCTGACTCGTTATCTGTTCCTGTGGGGCTTGGCGGTGTTCGTGTCCGAGGTACTGGGCAAGGCCATGGTGCTGGGGACTGGCATTGGGAACGGAATGTGTCCGGCACGTTTGGGCAGAGAGTGGGTCGGGCAGGGAGTCGATTGATCGCCGCTGATTGATCGGTTGTCGTGTTGGTTGATGATTGTTTCAATGGCCTCATCGATTGATCAACTAATCGGTTGCAGCCCTACTGTACACTGTATCTTTTAATCATGTATTGGTTTTTATTTGAATTTCGTTTAAAATATTTGTTCTCATCTTTTTTGTGATTCTATGTATGCTCCTTAATGTGTCACATGTTTTCATTTTATGTTATGTAATGCACCTTGAATTGCCCTGCCGCTGAAAGTTGCTATACAAATACATTTGACTAGGTGACTACAGCCACGACTCCACTACAAAAAAAAAATCAAGGCACAGTTCGGCGCATCTCAGTTAAATATTCAGTTAAACGGGAACGTGTTTCCACTGTTCTTAAAGCGAAGGGGTGTTGCTAAATTTAAAAAAAAAACTCAATTTTGATACGCTAGTGCTCACCCCCACCGCTCCGCGTGTGACACCCCTCCCTGAAATCACAACACTTTACTGTGGCCGTGCACAGCCGGTGGGGGCAGAGGTGATTCCTTCTACCTTGCTGCCTCACAGCAAGAAGGTCCTGGGTTCGAATCCCAACCCAGGCAGGGCATTTCTGTGTGGAGTTTACATGTTCTCCTTGTGTCTGTGTTTGGCTCCCTCCAGGAACTCTGGTTTCCCCCACCACCAAAAATATGCCCTAGTTAATCTTCTCTTTTCAGTGCCCGTGGCTGCGTGGCCCCCAGGCCATGCAACTATTCACGCGGCTGTCCACCGCTCCTCATGGATGGGTTAAATGCGGAGGAAGAATTTCACTGTACATGCATTTGTGTGTGACTAAATAAAGTGCCTTAATACAGATACAAGTGTTTTACCATTAACATTATAATTGTTGAGGTTTTACACATTTTGTTTGTTAATTGTTACACATTGCAGAGCAGGCTTTGCTACCAATATATTGCTTGTGTTGCTGCTGCCTAGGAAATTAGCTACAGTATGTAGGCGGGCACCGCATCCTGACAGGTGTGACTCTAAGGCTGATTGGTTTCAATTCTTGGCTGTGAGCCTGATTTGATTGCTGTATTTGGCCTCGCCATGACGCTAGTTCCTGGGCTCGCATAGAGCGCAAGGGAAAAAAACGGAAGCAAATGCCAGCGGCAGTGGATGGCGGAAAGAGAGAAAGAAAAGAAGAAAAAAAAAGAAAATTATTGCAACAAGTGTTATAATTAAGGTTCCTCCAAATAACAGTTCTCCGCATATGATACGGCAATTAGACCACGGCTTATCAACTGGCCACTTGAGAAGGATGGTGGTGGAGGGTGGTGGGGGGAGCATTTAGCAGCAGGATATCATTTAGCAGGCGGCCGAAGTTGTGACATTCTGCTCCCGCCCCCCTCCCCCCCACGACATAGCTGTCGCCTGAACCTTTCAATGCATTTCCTCTGTAAAAGGAAGGAATAAAAACTACGACGAGCGAGGCGACCTCTGCCCGCCCCACCCCTTCCCACCTCCCTCAAAGTGTGTGCAAGCCATCGATGCACAGTTAAATTGCTCTCGGTAATGCATGCTCAACTTACAGTCCCTATTCACAGTTTTTCTAAACATCTTCTGCAAGTCAGGTCAAGTTTTTTTCTTTCGACTGGAGCTATAATCATGTACTATGCATCAGATATATCATTTTAAAGATAGAAACTGCTGTAAATGTTAACTCTTGTTTGTGTTTTTGAGTGTGTTTTGCTACCTGAGAAAAGTGGAGTAAACTTTGCTGTTTGAGTGACAGTGCTTCAGCTTCAGCCGCCCCAATGGTCGGCAGTGCTCGCTTCGCATCACACCGACCCGTGGGTTCATGATCCCTCTGCAAACCTCTGGGCTCTGCGTGGATTGTTGTGTTGAATACAATCCCTCGTTGACACAAATGACATTGATTTGCCCATTCATTACCTCAGATAATTATTCACTAATTTAACATTAAACATATGATATGATTAGAAGTAAGTATTTAACTATTGGCCTAGTAGATTAATGCACACAATAATTACTATTCTGTATCAAATTACAACATGAGGTAGGTTAATATTACAATTAGCATCACTTAAATAAAGATTAAAAAAATGTAATGCAGACAAATCAAGTGACACATATGGTATTGGAAGTCATGTTCCATTTGTGTAAAATATACATGTTATTCTGAATAATATATGCACACACACTAGTGTTAGTTCAATAGCTATATATTATTGATGGGTTACTTTTGGATTAGAATTAACAAATGATTTGCTATGAAGAGCATCTGTTCAAATGATAATGTAGTCAACTGAATTCACCTTAAATTAACTACGTAAGTAAGTAATGCAGAAGTATTCTTCCAGGTTATTACTTTTGCCATATCTTGTAGAGTAGAGTCTTGTAGAGATGTAAATAGCCAGCAGATGACAGGCTGAGTCCCCTACCTCTGCTACTTTTTGAGAGGACAGGATAATAAAAGTTTGGATGTTGCGTAAATTGCAAAAAAGAAAACAGAATACAATGATTTGTAAATCCTTTTCAACCTTTATTCAACTGATTAAAGTGGGTTGAGGCGTGTAGGAAGCTTGTACGTGGGAACCCATGCTGAGTTTCATTTACTTCCTGAGTCGGTGCGTCTGAGGTAATGCAGCTATCAGATTGGCCCAGTAAAGAACGTTACTGCGAATGGACCAATAGAGTGGAAGCATTAACTTACTACCGTTCACATCGCTGCCGAGCGTAGTGAACATAATTAATCTTCTGCTATTGCCATTTTCGGCAAGTGTCGAGTTTCACTCTTTAATAATAATTTTTAAAAATACTCCTGTGTGTGGCTATGCTCAATTTGCCCAAAGCGGGTCGTGGGGCTTTGCTCCTAACCGTTTACTTTATTTATTATTTCTAAGCTCTCAAAGCCCAGTTCGCGTTTGATGTGAACACACAATAAGTGTTCAAGATCAAATAGACTCTTGCAAAGAGCACAGGATTGGCTGTATCTGCCTATTGCTAATTGCCACTCATTTCAGTTAACATTTACTTAGTGTTTTTCCCCGCCTCTCTTTGAGCGGGGAAAGCAATTTGGCATGCACTCCTGCATTAACTCCCATAGCCTGTCATTTAGCACGGAGTTCTGCGACACAAAACAGGCCTCAACAATATATAATCAGGGGATGGGCTGGGGGATAGAGAGAAACCGAAGAGAGACAGAACTGAGAGAGTGACCTAGAATGTGAGCCTGAGTGGAAGTGGAATAATGAACGAGAGATGGACAGAGAGAAAGTGAAACAGACATAGAGAGAGGGGGTGAAAAAAGGGGAAAGTGGAAGTGGGCAGACGTACAAAGTGAGAAAGTAACAAAGTAAGAAGACAACGGAGCAAGAAGTACATATGAAGAGGGAGAGAAGGAGAGAATCTGAGTGATGGGGGGGAAGCGGTGAGAGGGTTGTCAGTGCTGAGTGATGGAGAGAGATGTTGATTGTTAGACGAGAGAGAGAGAGAGAGTGCAGCATGGGGCAGAGAGAGAGAGAGATAATTCATGAATAACTGAGATAAGCAGAGAGAGAGAGAGAGCGAGAGAGAGAGAAACAAGAGGACCAATAGGGGAAGAAAGAAGAGAAGGGGTGGGGGCAGATGTGCTCCCTGCATTGCAGACGGCGGGATGCCTCAATCAGCAATTAGTGCAGTTTGACTGCGTCACTCCAGCTGCTCCTGTTATGTTTGCTGCGAGCCACCAAACATCGACACAGGATAACACACACTGCTCAGGAGCTGTGTCTGTGGAAAGACAAGAGAGTGAGGTGGGAGCAAGGGGGAGAAAAATAGGCAGTGATCTTGATGAATTATGCGTCCATGCTAAATCCACCACCTTTCCCATTTTGATGTTGCTCAAAGCATAGGAAGGGGACAGAGATGTACACGAGTCCCGACCTCACGAGTCCGAGTCGAGTCCGAGTCTTTAGGGGAC
>OMKY01148579.1:0-12444 GCA_900302395.1 Bregmaceros cantori
CTGGTGCCGTGGCTATATTGTGTAATACAATCCAATCACTTGTTGACTTTTTTTTTTCAATGAAGTATTCATACAAAAGTTCGGGGACTTGATCACGCGAGCACACCCCACTTAGTGCATAAAAGAGTGCCAACTCACTCAGTCGGGTCTCCTTCATTCCAAACGTACCCACCCACCCTACCCCTCTTGTACGTTTACCCCTGCTAGGAGCAAGGGGATTCTCGTCCTCGGGCTTGACCGCCACACAGATCCCATTCAGCACCGGCCATAGCCCCATCCCGGTTCCACGTACCCTACAGTCTCACCGGGACTAGCTTTCGAGCTCCCCCACCCAGAGTCCCACTGTTCACAAACTTCCACGTACCTCCATGTGTTCACTAAAACCTACCCTAATGTGTCACTATTAACACCATTTGTCTGTTTGGTTCGTTTTGTTCTGTTCCACATATCCATAGAATGACTGACGTATCTCACGACCGCGGGCTCTTCAGTCTTGTGCCAGGTCGCTGCACCAACCTCATATCGCGCAGATCCCCCGTATCTGCTGCGGTCGGGTGATTGCCGGCCGCACCAACTGCCCCGCCTGGTTCAGGTTCATTCTGTCTCGTGCCATGCCTATGCATTGACCTCATAATACGTAGATCCTCCAATTCTGACGTCGTCGGGTCTTGCCGGCCGCACCGACAGTCTTGCCTCGTCCAGGTACGGTATGATTGACACCTCATGACCTCGGGCGGCCTAGTGCTAATCGATGCATCAACTTCCTACTGAGCGGATACGCCGTATCCGCCCCAGTCCGTTGCATCGGCCAGGGCGCCTGGTTCAGGTTGAATGTCGGATACGTTGCCCAGACCATCCTGTCTGGTCATCTACTCATCGGAAGTAATGCTGTCTCTCTAATGTCCATGATTGCATTGAAACTGTTTGCTTGCATGTAAATAAACCGGTTGATGGGATTCAACCCTTACTGTTGTGTGTAAGCGTTATCATTGTCCGTGAAATATTGTTTGCGCCATCGTGCCATGTTGGTGTAATTTAATAATACAATTTGTTTCTGTACGTTTGTTGAAGAGCAAATGTGATTCTAATGTAATAAGCCATATCTGAAATGATTAGTAGCACAGGTAGTTTATAGGTTGGTCACTAGGTTGATAGCAGTGCTTAATTTGTGTATAGTAGTCTGTACTGTTCACTGGATGCTATAATAATTCTCTGAAAATACTCTAAATAATAACAATAATAATAATAATAATAATAATAATAATAATCACAACAACGCGTGAAGTCATAAACCTTGACACACGGAGTGTAAAATGTGATTTTATGAGTTTAAATGTACTCGTCCCCAGCGCTCCGGACCTCCAGCTTGACAAATTAAGCACTGGTTTGTCAGTATATTCAATCATGTGCTGGATGTTTTGTACTGAAATGCTCTACGCTTGTGAACAAGTAATAATCTAGGGTTTTTTTGTTAGCATATCCATTCATGCACTGTAAGCTTGTACTGCACCCCTATGACAAATATGATTGTGAATACCGTTTTATTCAATATAAATTATCTTTTATGTGAAAAGCTTTCTGGTGGAGTGAATATGTGTGTGCATGTATGTGTGCGTGCCAATACAGTGTGCAGTGTGCACTATGTAATGAGTTTCTGTAGCACAATGTGTGAATCAGTAAAATGTGAGAAATGTCAATCATATCCAGAGATGGCGAGTAACAAAGTACAAATACTTCTGTATTTGTACAATACTTAAGTACTGTACTTAGGTCATTTTTTCATGTATCTTTACTTTTAGAAGTACATTTTTCTAAAGACTTTCTACTGAGGTAACAACAATACCTTTACTTTTCCCAAAACAGACTTGTTAGTTTTTTTGCCGCCGGTGGTAGGGGGTATGGATCTGTATGGTGTGAATGAGCCAGTAGTGGGCAGTAATACCAAAAGATGTTAATTTTAATGTTTGGCAGTGGGATTTATGAACCTTAAGTGAAGTAAGTTAGGCTAGGTTTTTAACAATTTAGTCAAATATTGTACAACTGGCATTGTAAAGCTGCATTTTATATACAATTTTTTTTTTACTTTGTACTTTATACTTTCAAAAATACTTTTGAGTAATGTTTGGATCCTGTACTTTTTAATTTTCAAAAATACTTTTTTTTGACAATGTGTGCTGATGTGGACCGCCAGGCAAGTCGTCAGGGTGTCATGAGCAACTCTGTGGACACTGCAGGTGGCATATAAATATTGTGTGGTTGACATTTGACAATGGACTGAGCTTCGTCTCTTACTGAATTGATGCAACACGCCAATTGCTTATCTAGCACCATTCGCCACAATACCAGCAGTCCTGCCAAGTTTTTCACTCTGTCTGGACTCTGGAGTGAGATTTAGTCCCAAAATTTGAGGGGAAAAAATGGGGAGTCATAGTTGATTTCAGTCAAAAATGTGATGCCTGTGTGATAATGACAATGTGTTGTGTGAGCATGAGAATGGACTGATTCTCACGCTCCAAGAGTAAGACTTGGCAATAATGATATCATGTACCTCCAATGTTACTCAGTGTCATCAGGACATCACATATAACACAACGTCATCCGGCCAACAGGCAGACAATCCCCATGACAGCACCAAAGCCACAAAGCACCAGAGTCATCATCATTGTTTCATCTGGACATAGTTAAAAAATAAATTGTGCTAAATAAATAGAGAGAATGCAGAGTTGTTTACTCAGCTTCTGCCACACAGTTCCACATAACTAACCATCTAGCCAATATACAATGTCAATGTATGGGACTAAATCAGAAACGTTTAGCAGGTTCAGATTTAAACATTTATACGGAGTTGTCGTTCGGACTACAACTCCGTAACTTGCTGTCTCTGCATGATGGTGTTGAGTACCGTTGCGCCTGCTATGACGTAATCACCCCCCGACAGGGTGTAGTTCTTATGGTGCTTTCCAATAAAGCTTACCCGTATTTAAATGTAAAAAAAAAATAGCCTATATCTTAAGTATAGCGATAAATAATATGCTGTGGCGAAATTTTGCGTGATAATATGTTTGCCCCATTGACTTCCAGACATATTTTCTAAAATCAAAATCATCGATGCCACACTCAGCCGGAAAAGGCGGGAGTGATCGGTCAAATGTGGCTCAACCGGAAAAGGCTGACTGACGAGTTGGATTGATGGGTAATTGTTTTCGATTGATCACATTGAATCCGCTCACCATTACGTGTTATAATATGTGCAACTATTCATGCTGCACATATCCCACGATTATGATACGTTTTACATAATTTTCTTAGAATTCGACAATACATTTCCGACAGTACATTATATTTGTAAATACATCTTCTTTTGAAAACAAATCACTGAATTTTATATCCGCTTGCATCGTGCACATGTGCGCTACGTGTATGATGGTGTTTTTAACGTTAACTAATGACAACAACGGATAAAGGCTGTTTTGTTGTTGTCATTTTACACAAACGGCTTTTGGAACTAATCATTGACGAACGCCACATCAGCGTTAGCTAGCAAAACAAGCGGAGCTTTGGTTTAGCCCCAGCAGCCTCCCTGACAGCTGCACTCTCTATCCGGCCTGACAACCGCTGCCCGCGGCCAGGACGCTGACACCTCCCCGGTCTCTGCTCGCCGTGTGGACAGCGTGTGGCGGACGGTGAGCCATAGTCGATAGATGCTGTGAGCCGCGGTGCTGTGGACAGCCTGCTTGTCCGAACCTTCCTCGAGCTAGCGGGTTGGCCCCCGGGACGCTCGCGGCCCGCAGAGTCAAGTTACCGGGGAAGAGTGGCAGCTTCGCGCGGGGTTGCAAATAGAACTATGACACCGGGCCGTGTCCGTAATAGCCGCTCTAGGCGCGACATCTGCATACAAGTAGACCGCGTTGGTGTTTGGATCGCAGCTTTGTTGGTGTTGTTTATGTTGTGCGTTGTGTTTGTGTATTCACGTGTCACGGGGCAGTTTTAAGTTACACCCACTAGCGAGTCCTGTGAAGAAGTATGCAGGACTTGGTCGTACTGTCTGTGTACCTTGCTATGCATTTTCGGAACGGTGTTCTTATGAGATAATTAGATAAATGCTGAATTGTCTTGTCTTTGCGCTTGCTTGCTAGAAAAATCTGTGTGTGTTTTATCCATCTAATTCCCAAGGGATAATATTAATATACACAAAAAGTACCCAGGGTAACCAGCTACTTGCACCCAGACTACAGCCACTTCCAATTATTATTACATTTGCCTGTTTGTAAGAGGACTATTGATATGTTGGTTAGTGCCACGTAGCGCTGCAACGATTAGTCGATTAATCGGTGACTAATCGATTATAAAATTAATTGTCAACGAATCTAATAATCGATAATCGGCGAAGAATTGAATCGTGCTGATGATTCCCCCATTGATCATACACATTTGATATTCATACACATAATTTATAAGAAAATACGTGAATATGAAGTGAACCATGAAAATATTAGGGTATAAATTACATGTAACGAGTTTGTGTCAGAGGAAGTAACTTAATCTTTGTACATTAGTTGGTTAAAAAGTGCCAAATTCTACTACATTTCAAGTTGGCTTGATAACAATGTTTAATAGATACCTTGTAAATGCTACTCCTTAAACGTCATAACCATCCTAAATTCCAAGCCCGCTAGTAACTGCACCATTCAGCCAAAGTCCAGTAGTCACATGTTATTCCATAACTTCATTTCTGCTTGGCGACATCCGAGCCAAAGATCACGCTGCAGTGTGTTGTCAATTAAAACATGTTCACAAAATCCAACAAAAAGCCCTATTGGAAAAAAATGCATACATTTAAGATAAGCAATTATACCTGTACACAAGGAGAAAATGCACTTAACAGAATATTTAATAACCACATTTTTCAAATTGCTTACATGACTTCATTTTTTTTCTCAAAATAGTTGATATTTAAAACTAAATAATAATATACATTATTATTATTATTGTTATTGTTATTGTTATTATTATTAATTTATGTTTCTATATGTATTCATTTATTTAAGCCAGTACCTACCTGTAGTGGTATCCTAAAAGAGTTGGAAATTATTTAATCAAGGTGAGGCACTTATAGACATTTAGATTTTTATAGGTTTTTTTTTTTTCTCTCCATATTGGAGTAATCGTATCAGCTATAACATCAATTTCTAGTTCCAAAACGTTGTATTTTGAGATAAATTGTTGTAGTGGCCTACTTAATAGAGAGAAGTGTCGGGCGGCTAGGCAGTCGATGGAGACCAGTAGTTATCTCGGCAGTGTTACCGTCTGTGCGCCACACGCACTGCATACCACAATGGTCGTCAGCAGCCACTTGTGAACGCCAGCGAGGAGAGGAACACATTCCTGTTTGGGCAGATTTGTGAAGGGGACATGCAGACAGACAGTTAATGACACAACAATCTCTGCACAGAGCCCCTGTTCAGTGGATTTTTCATGCTACATGTTAGGGCTTTCCTTAAATTAGGATTCAAAATTGTAATGCTTTTAAAATCATTAATAAATAAAAAATAAAAAAAACAAATAAAAGTTAACTATTTTAATATATCTAGTTAATATTATACACTAGGGCTGCAACTAACGATTATTCGGTTGGATATTTTTTCTTTAAAAGATGCCCCAAATATTTGCAGCGACACAGAAACTAATCTTGTCAAATTTAAATTTAGTCTCATGATCTCCAACAAATGAGCAACACTTTAGTTACAATTTAACGCAGTCATTGCAATTATTTAAATATATTTAATATTTACATTAATATTTTGATAGTTTTCTTCATATTCATCTTTTTTTCATCAATGATGTTGAATATTTATTAATCATATTCTGGATTTTCAGAGATTATCAAGTGATATCACATTTGTGTAAAGTAATCATTACAGCCCTATCATATACACACAATTCATGAACAGCAAGCACACAAGGGTGGCGGCGGTCCAAGTAGCGGCCACTAGGCGGCAGCAGCACAACAACAACATACCTTCTCAAAGTTCTCAGTAATATGGAAATTGGTTCATAGGGAAGCTTAGTAGTGTTTAGCCCAAACATTTCTACATTCATACTAGGGCTGTGCGAAAAATCGATTTGAAATCAGTTTATTCTGCTCTAGAAAACAGGAAATCATCAAATCTGATTTTCCTTTTAACTTGAATTATTGTAGCAGATTGTTGAAGCTCTGGTTCATTTAACATAAACCAGCCATAAACATGACCCTGATCTCAGTCCTAGGATCAGATTAATTCTCCTTTTTTTGTTTGTTTTTTTAATTCCAAACAGGAAAAAACACCTTTTTTTCTTCAGGAAATCAAGTTGAAATCGAGTTTTCAAAGATCAATATTGGAATTGTATTTTTTTTTTTTTGCAAGATTGCACAACCCTAATTCATACATTAGATGAAGAATGACCTTTTTGATACCGCCCTGCAGAAGAATGCTAACGTTAGCATTGACCTCATTCACAGCCTCACCACCGAATGGCCCCAGCAGTGGTTGTGGTGGGACCCACCTAAAGCCAAAAAAGGACTCTGGTTCGATCGGACAACGCGATGAGTGGCAACGCCTCCCGCAGCATGTCTACTGCTGCTGGTCGCAAGGTGAGCGCCCTCGCCTTCAACTTTTTTGGTTTCCAAGGAATGGCTCATATTTTACCAATATTTCCATATGAAAGCCCAAATGGTTTGTTTTTAAGGGCACTAGAGCAGTGACTTTACTTTAGAGTTCAGACAGGGCAAAACAACATGCCGCCAATTCCGGCAAGATGCTTGTAATCTGGGTTAACTCAACTTTTTTTGGGTGGCACGAAATTGCGACTTAAGTCATCTTAAGACTTCAATGTATGTGTATTGCACATAGACTGTAAATAAAGTAGATGCAGCGTGCGTGACGTCATCCCATTGCTTTCGTCAATGTTGGGTTAAAGCCCCCGACTGCGCGCCATTGTTGAAAGTACCCGTATATCCGGGACAAGGAGAGATAGAGAGAGTTATATAGTATATGAGAGCGAGAGCGACACCCCACACGCGACTTCTTCCAGTGGTACTGTCTGCTAGGGGCGCCAACGACAGTCAGAATGAATCCTATGGGAGCTGAAATAAAAAATGTTAACGCCAAATCTGACGCGTTTGTGAAATTATGACCCCCCTCACACAATTAACTGATAATTATCCCGGCGACATACATTATCTTTAAATAGGTTAAAACGGGGTGCTACAATTGGAATATTTATATTGGAATTCCCATAGGGCTCGGTTTTGGGGGACTACCCGGAAGTAGGCACGGACATCAAAACGAACGCGGTCTCCATTTTTATATACAGTCTATGGTATTGCAGTATAACATTTTGATTGTTGATTAGGTAAAAGCGCTGATTGTTTTTAAAATATTAACAGTTCAATATATCATTGACATTTTTATTTGATTGCAGAGTATCTGTCATTAGGGGTGTCACCAGAGATTGGCTGTTTTTTTCCCCCAAGGAAGACCATTTTCATGGTAAATTGTTGGAATCCAATGTGGTCTGTGATGCTGTATTTAAGGTTGAGCCAAAACGGCAAAGGAATATGCCAAATGCAAGCATTTAGCCTACACTCTAATATGTAGGTAATATCTGAGTTCTAAACCACCACTTTATATTAGTCGCTGTAGGACAACACAATTCAGCAACCAAATTTCCTGCGGGATCGGCACCTCTCCGCGGAGATTGTCATCGTCCGTGGAATTTCCGATATTGAGCTAGAAAGTGGAAAAGGCGCATGAACTCTTTTTAGACAATGAATGTTGTTTTTTAAAATGGAGATGCAGTATCGGCATCCAGTACCAGCGTGCAGAATCACACGTCGGTCAATATTCACACAGAGCAATGCTGAAGGAAAGACTCCCTCTCCGGCACCACGCCGTGCGCACCCACGCACTCCGCTGCAGGGAAGACGCAAGTATCCGCACGTCCGTGAGCGTGTAACGCGGCGCGCATGCGTGTGTGTGATGAATGTACTGTCATAGGTAGTGCCGGTGTTTCCTGTCGAGGCTGTGAGTATGCACGTGTGGGGGCAGAAGGGTGTGAAATGCTTGTCATTTCTAGTTTTTTGTTTTTTATTTTGGAAACATGTTTTGGTCATTTAATTTATTATTATTATTATTATTATTATTTAACTTATTATTTTATTTATGCTTTTTAGTTGATTTGTAAAATGAGTCCGCACTCCGCAATGAATTTAGTAATCCATAATCGGCAAGGGACTAAATTATTTTGAATTAATTTAATTAATTTGTGCTGACGCTATACCCTTAATCGAATCGAATTGAAATAATCACCAACTAATTTGATAATCGATGAATCGGCAGTGATTAATCGTTTCCTTGTTTGGCCCATCTTCCATTCAAACATGATTAATATTCGTTGTTCCCATTGCCAGTCGTCATTCCCAGTGTGATGGCCGTAATACAATAAAGACAACACTTAACTCATTCAGTGCCAAAGACATGTTATAATTTTTTTTGCTAATATTACTAATGAGTGCCATTTTACTGCCACCTAGCAGCGACCATCGGCTCTGCACCAAGATTTTGTGAGAAATCGGCACTTTTCAGTGATACCCACCCCTGTTCTGGAAGCTATAACTGAAGAATGGAAACGGTTAAACAAGGTTTAACCGTTGATGACACATATTGAAAAGACCCTGGAACTGGATGAGTTAAGCTTGGGTGAAAACCCAATATGTTAGAATTTAGCACAGAAGAGTAGGCTTTTCTATGCTGATACTAAAAAATGCAAATGTTGGAGATAGTGAACCGGCCAAAAAGAGTTTGTAATATTAATATTGCAAACTTTTAATAATAATTCATGCTAATAATCAATCTGATTTTAATTGAAAAACAAACCGATTAATCGTCAGTAAAAATGGGCGGTTAATCGATGATCAAAATAATCGTTGCAGCCCTAGTGAACTGTAATGTGCTCTCTTTGGTCTGATGGTCCGGCGTGCACTTCTGGTTCAGTGTTCAGCTCCTTCTCCTTCGGAGTGTGTAGACAAAGCCTGATGCATGTTTTGATGGTCTTTGTACCTATATGTAATGCAGACAGTTGTGTGTGTGTGTGTGTGTGTGTGTGTTGCATCAGCAGTGGTGTTATTCTAAGCCTCCTCCTTCAGACATGTGTATTCATTTGGATTACAGAAAGATGCAGATGAATTACTCTAGGAACATGTGTCCTGCCCTCGGAAAGTCCTGTACATCAAATTCCACGCACATACCATTTTGTAAGATTTATGTATTTATTGCGTAGCGTTGCATTCGCTTTTTGAATCTCATTGTAACGCCATATATGACTATGAGCGGATTGAATACATCATTATACTTGATCGTTCAAGGTTTTTTTCTCGGTTAGTTTAGAACTTTCTGTGGGTGGAATGCGGGCATCCCCATCAGGCATGTGCCTTTTTTAAATTGAAATTGTATTTCATAATCCTATACACAAACTAACACAAACATGAGGACATTGTAACCTACAGCCTACTATAGAATGTGGTTGCAAATATTTCAAGACTAAATAATATATCCGGTTGTCAAAAGACATCAAGAATTGGTGCGGATGTTGGATTGGATGTTGTGGAGGCTTGAACGGTTTCTGTTGTGCAATCGTACACTTCTCAGATTATTTTTGGGATTGAGATATCACGCTACCTGCAATCTAATCGCAATCTACACAACACCCATGTTTTTAATGTAATTAATTTGTTTTTCTGGCTAACATCAGTTAGCAGCTGCAGTTTATAGCAAAATTTAAAATACACATCATAGTACCTAAAATGTAGTACTTGAACTGGTTGGCCAATAAGTTAAACTTTTGCTTTATTTTTGTGATCAATCGGGACCTCCGGAACATTTACTTGTAATTTACAAATGGTACATTTGTGATGGCCACCGGTAGAATCAATGTCTTTATTCGATTGATGCTACGTATTGCAAAACTACAAAGTTATCTTATATATTTCTCAAACTACTGTGTGTAAGTATCCGTATATGTCCATGTTGAGATCCCAGATATCCACACAATCTTGGGTACGGTTTGAACTTGGTTCCCAGGCCCTCTTCCCCAATATTCCTAGTAGCCTACTAAGCCTAGATTTGTAGAGCTGTGTAGCTGACCAGCCCTCTGTCCTCCACAGCGAGGCGATGGGGAGGAGCAGGGAGAGGTGAAGTCCAGTCCTGGGCGGCTGTCATTCAACAAGAAGCAGCTCCCGGCCATCCCCAAGAACGCCGTCCCTGCCACCAAGCAGGCCTTCACCACCCCTGCACCTCCACCCGCCAACGGCACCCACGCCTCCTACGGACCGTACTACTTGGAGTACTCTCTGCTGGCCGAGTTGTAAGATCACTCATTTACATGCCATCTAGTTGCTGTTTAGATTAGACATGTAGAAAGGAAGGGGGGGGAAAGAGGCTCTGCGCGGCACCTTCTTGCTCCCGCAGAGCCCCGGCAGTGGAGGGACCCAGATACTCGTTATCTGTTTCCTCACGCTCCGGAGACCCATCCTCCACCTCGCGGAAACCGTGGAACGCGGACACATTGTGGCACGGAGGAAACGGGAGGAAACGCAGAATGGCCGAGGATGGAGAGAGGTGGAGCGAAATGACTTCAATGCCGATCGGATGCGCTGCGACTGCCCCAAAGATGAACATGTTTTATCTTCTTGCCGTTTTCACAGACGAAATGCTGCAATGCTGCAACTGGATATTATGGACCGGGGGGAAGACATTCTTCTTAGTTTGTGTAGTATGCACATATGAGTCAAATCTGGTGTTTTATTAACAATTGATTGACAAATAATTTCAGGGTCTGATATGGAGTGTATCAACTTTTTAGTGGTTGGATATGTTTATTAAATGTTTAATTATTCAGTTATGGTTTATTCTGATGTGTGGCTTTTATGTTTGCAGCACCTTGGTGATAAAGCAGAAACTGCCTGGGATATACGTTCAACCCTCCTACAAGTCTGCACTAAGTAAGTCGTTTAATCAGTTTGTATAACATCTGAGGAACCTCGGAATTGAAGATTTTAGACCTCTGGAGTCTGAACTTGATTGTCAGCATCTTAATTCGGGATGTAGCTATCGAAATATTTTAGTAAGCAATTGAGTAATGTTTTTGCTGAGATGGCAATCAGTTATGCATACTGTATATGTGTATATATCATAGACTGTAACCAATGGGATTTCGAATACAAATATTCAAATTTTAGCAGCCTGTTTTAACCTATTTAAAGCCTGGGGCGAATTTATGTTTTGCCCTCTGTTAATTGTGTGAGGGGAGGTCGTAATTTTACCAATGTGTCAGATTTGGCGTTATTCATTTTTTCGAATTTGGCAGGCCATGGGGAGTGGCCCTGGGCAGTTTTTCAGCAAAATCAAAATTGGTGTTATGCAGAGTAATGTCATTTGGTGTAAATCTAGTTGAATATAGTTGTATCTATAGTAGTATGATTGTATCCCAAAACGGTTTAACTTAATAACTTAATCAAGGCAACACATTTTATAGTTAACTACTACTTGTAGCGGATGTGTTTTAATCAAATTGTCCCAGCTCTGATCTTAATCTTCATGTGTTTTATCCTGGCATTCTGTGGCATCGCCTCCTCATGCTTTTCCTACTATGCATGGGTGGTGTAAAATATAAAATACCCCAGTATCAGAATCAGATGCTGGGGTATTTTAAGGCATCTAGCCTATCGCTTAATACCTGCCGCAGTAAACTACTTCATGCTCAAATCTGTGCCTTTTCCCCCATTATGTCCACTGTATGTCCATGTCTCTTGAGCCATGTGCTGTGTTGTCTGCAGTGTGGTTTGGCGTGATCTTCGTCCGACATGGACTCTACCAGGACGGGGTGTTCAAGTTCACAGTATATATCCCTGATAACTACCCTGATGGAGAATGTCCTGTGAGTAGAACGTCCACCTCCTCCATCACATGCCCTGTTGCAGGGTGCGAAATACGGGGGGGTCAGGGGGGGTCCAACCCTCCCGAATGACCCACGAACCCCCCTGAAAGCCTCAAAAGCTAAATTTGAGGGGGGTCTCAAATTATGCAAAAAATAAATGTAAAAAAAAATAAAATGTATTTTTTTGTCACTAATGGTCAGTTAAATGTGTTTAAGCTCACTGTTAAAAATCCCCTAGTTAGGTATTAAAAGTATTAATGGTTCAGTCCATCCAGTAATGGTTCGGTCCACTAGGTATGACAACGCCCGTTTTTACGACACTTTACATCGGCACTGGTTTTCCGGATGAAGTGTGCGTCCTTGGGAGATGTGAGTACATCAAAGTTGTAAAAGTTTATATTGACGCGGTTCCAGCCTGGGTTCGTATCAACCACAAATATGCGATATATATATATATATATGCGATCGATA
>OMKY01148593.1:4426-21227 GCA_900302395.1 Bregmaceros cantori
GCAGGGTCAGAGAGACCTACTGTGGTTGCTAATGTTAGACTGGCAGGGCCAGAGAGACCTACTGTGGTTGCTAATGTTAGACTGGCAGGGTCAGAGAGACCTACTGTTGTTGCTAATGTTAGACTGGCAGGGCCAGAGAGACCTACTGTGGTTGCTAATGTTAGTCTGGCAGGGTCAGAGAGACCTACTGTTGTTGCTAATGTTAGACTGGCAGGGCCAGAGAGACCTACTGTGGTTGCTAATGTTAGACTGGCAGGGTCAGAGAGACCAACTGTGGTTGCTAATGTTAGACTGGCAGCGCCAGAGAGACCTACTGTTGTTGCTAATGTTAGATATTAGTCTTAACTGCTTGTTCTAGTACATGTTAGCGTTTGCTGAATACACATCGGTTAATTTTAAGAGTAACAAGCTTCCCGGCTAGAGCCATAGAGAGATCAAGAAATTAGGGCTGCAACTAACAATTATTTTAATAGTCGATTAGTTGCCGATTATTGAAACGATTAATCGACTAATCGGTTGTGTAATTGTTCCTTTAAAAAATGAATTCTTCCAGCAAGCAACAATTACGAGAAATTACTCTTGTCAACTTGAAATTTACTCAAATTTGGCTGTAATTTATACCATACTATTTTTATAGTATAATTTTTAACCAATTATGCCCATTTAATGTTTCATATTTTCAGAAAGTATGAATTAATATCAAATTATGTCTGGCGACAATAACAATGATTTAATTCCTTGCCGATTATTAGATTAGTTGTCGATTAATTTTATAATTGATTAGTCACCAATTAATCGACTAATTGTTGCACCCTTACAAGAAATTGAGACAAGGGCTAGTCCTGATTACGCATCCGTCGGGACTGTTGATATATCACAGTAACTGCACGAGCCAGCGCCTGTTTCAATCAATACCCAAAAGTGTCAGAGAGAGACCCGTCGGTCACTAGGCCAAGTCTAGCAGCCTGGTAGCGCTCCACTGCATGGCCATCACTGTGAAGTCATTGTCCGGGTCACACACAGCCAGTCATGTCAGAATCCAACACAACCTTGTCCCCCACAACCTTAACAGCATTACACCCTTAATACGTCACTCAGAAAGGTACCATCAAAAACCATCCATCATAAAAACGCATCAGCCGACAGACAGCATGGCTGTACAATACTTCTGGGTTTCAACGATGCTTCTATATGTCGATGTTTCGGGGCTATTCTTTTAGCAGCCAACGACTGCATACTTCTAGTCAAGAGATACAAAATAAGAGCAATTATTTGTGTATAAAATAAAATAAGACATCTTAATTGATAATTCATATAAATGTAGATAATTCATATCTGGATTGGTCTAACATTGATTGTGCAAAGTTGCCAAGTATGAGCGAGTGTTAAAATGGGTATGGCACTAAGGTAGAAGATATTTTATATTTTTTTCTAGTTGATAAATATTTGTTCTTTGATTACTTGGGTGGAACTGTTAAAAGGGCTGTTAGACGTGACATCACATGACCGTATACGTACGGTAAAGTATTATTATTTCCACTTAACGTCCATTATATGGGGAAAAATACGACGACGTAGTTAGGCTGCCATCTGCTGATGATTGATGGTATATTACCATGGATAAATCAATAATAGAAGACTTTTGAACAAATATCGCTCGCTGCCTGTTCGCCACCAAGCTGTGAGGTCGCCGTGCAGCAGCCCTATTGTCCTAGCACTAGACCAGATTTTAATAAAGGTCATGTTTTGTTCTCTAGATGGCAGAGTTCCCTTTGGAGCCCATGCTGTGTAAGATGCTCATCATGTCTGTCCACCTGGGCTGCAGTGAGGAGATGCTGACCATCGTATCCATGCTGTCTGTGCAGAACATCTTCTACAGACCCAAGGTAGGGCTTGCACAGCCACGGTCTTCTACAGACCCAAGGTAGGGCTTGCACAGCCACGGTCTTCTACAGACCCAAGGTAGGGCTTGCACAGCCACGGTCTTCTACAGACCCAAGGTAGGGCTTACACAGCCACGGTCTTCTACAGACCCAAGGTAGGGCTTGCACAGCCACGGTCTTCTACAGACCCAAGGTAGGGCTTGCACAGCCACGGTCTTCTACAGACCCAAGGTAGGGCTTACACAGCCACGGTCTTCTACAGACCCAAGGTAGGGCTTGCACAGCCACGGTCTTCTACAGACCCAAGGGAGGTCTTCCACAACCACGGTCTTCTACAGACCCAAGGGTTGTGGAAGAAATTTGTTGCCGTAATGGTTAATCTTGTTCCTGTCAGCGGACAGCCGTGCCTTGGGGGCACTCGGCGACGTGGTGGGGGCTGGTTTCTACTGCTCTGCAGTAGAAACTGGCAGAGCAGCGGGCACCTATGGAACAGACAACGTCTCGTTTAAACAAAGATTTTGAGCAAAGAACTATCAGTGCTTTGTAATCTTACTCAACTTTTTTTTGTACAAATAATAGTTTTACTCAAGTAAGAAATCTGGGTACTTTTGCCAACTCTGTACAATACCATAGTATGGTTCTATCATCTCCACAGGACAAGCAGACACAGGCAGACCAGAAGAAGGCCAAGTTCTTCCAGCTGGAAGGAGACCATCTTACGCTGCTCGCTGTCTACAACTCCTGGAAGAACAACAAGTTCTCCAACCCGTGGTGTTTCGAGAACTTCGTCCAGGCACGTTCTCTGAAGAGGGCGCAGGACATCCGCAAGCAGATGCTCAGCATCATGGACAGGTGAAAAGAAACATACACGACAATTCCATAAAGACTCCTTGTGTAGAATTCCAATGGGTCGGCGAATTAAGTTCATTACCCACAATTCTGAGAATTCACCAGGAACTGTTGCTAATGTTCTCACCCTGTACAAATCAAAGAAATTATTATTATTCCTATAAAATCAATTCTGAAAAGAAAATTCTAAATTTCCTAGAGATGCAGCAGCAGCACCACAGTAATAGCATCCAGTCGGGGCAAGTTATGGCCAATACAGATATCATTGAATTTGATGTATTGCTAGTAGTTGATGTGGCCGAAGGCCAACCAAAAGCCTGTCTGATAAATATCACCGGGAATAATCTCCTTGACCTCCATGTCTGTGGTGCGGAGTGCAGACAGCCACCTGCTATTGTTATTATTGTATGCACGTACTGCGTGCCAAGAGATATGATTTGCCAACACCAAAAAGGGGTTGAGGCTAAAGTCGTTGGAGGTAGCGGAACAGGGGAAGTGAGCAAGTGAGAGAGTCTCTGATGCTCGCGCCGTGGAGGGACGATGGGTGTCCCACTCTAACTGCCTGTGCCAATTGCTGAATTGTCCTGAAGTATCCTGAATAAACCCTGGTGAATACCTCCTCACCGTCTGATCATTGGAGAACCTGTTAAAATGACTTTTGAAAAATTGGAATATGATCCAACGACATGCACCAAGCAACGACATGGTGTATAATAACGACTTTTGTGTGATTCCTCCAGGCACAAGTTGGACGTGGTGTCGTGTGGTAAGTCCACCATGCGGGTCCAGAAAGCCATCTGCAGTGGATTCTTCCGGAACGCGGCACACAAACACCCTCAGGACGGATACCGTACCCTCATCGACCAACAGGTGGTGTACCTGCACCCGTCCAGCACCTTGTTCAACAGGCAACCGGAGTGGTGAGTTACTTTTTAAAAGTAATCGCTTACAGTCACAACTTACAAGGTACTCTTTAAAAATTGTAATCAGTATTATGATGCCTTTTCCCACATTTTTTAGGTAAAATATTTTTTTCATTGGGGGGTCAGGCAAAAACGAAACACACCACTGAACCATAACTTTAAAAATTAATCATAGTTCACTTTCTCCGCTTCTAGCAGACCGTGCATCAAAATGGGGGTCAGCTTCCTCCAGCGGCTTCGGTTCAGTGTCATTCTGTTAAGGGTTGTCAGGTCAAGTCCTGACCATTCGTAGATGTTGTCCTGCCATCTTCTGGGTTTTCTTCCTCTGCTTTTATAGCCGACCACTAATCCTTTCAGGCCGACCACTAATCCTTCCAGACCGAGTTTGGTCAGGCCTATTTGGGACTTAAAAAATTACTGATCAACCTTTTTTTTCTAAGTCTAACAAAACACAGCACATCTACAAGAAAGTCCAGCAAATACTCTTCCACTTCTGTCAACTCAAAAAATAAGAGTCAGATCCTATTCACCCTGCACACTCTGCCTTCCAGGTGCTGCCCTCTGGGAGGCAATCAATCTTAATGAGTAATTTGTTGGTTTGGTTTTGTGTTCGCAGGCTGGTGTACCATGAACTGGTGCTGACGACCAAAGAGTACATGCGGGAGGTGACGACCATCGACCCGCGCTGGCTGGTGGAGTTCGCGCCAGCCTTCTACCGGCTCGGTGACCCCACGCGTCTCAGCAAGCAGAAGAAGATGCAGCGATTAGAGCCACTCTACAACCGCTATGAGGAACCCAACGCCTGGAGGATCTCTCGTGCCTTCAGGAGGCGCTGAGCCTCAGACACCACTGCGGTGTGGTCGACGTGGACACTGCGAGTCGTGCGCGCCTTTGAGCCTTCGCAACACGGATACTGTGAGTCGTGCGTGCTTTGCACACTCGGCACTGACACTGCGAGGCGTGCACGTTTCTGAGCCCTTGCGGCATGTTCAACGCGAACACTGCGAGTTGTGCGCCGCGCAAAACCGACTGAATTGCACATGGGATCTGGACCGAGCAAGTGTGTTGCAACGTCTCCGTTATGGTCATTGGTCGAGATGTCTGTTTCAAGATGTCTGAGCTCATTCGTTGTGGGCGGGGCCAATCCTGGCACCTGTCATGGTGTTGTGTATGTCTTACGATAAAAACTGTGACTATGCCAGGCAAGTGGGTGATAAAAGGAGCCACATGGTCGCTCCAGACAAAGTCAAAATACAATCAACTAGCCAATCAGATTTTCTCTGCCGCAAGCACCATTTTTAATTTTTTAGCGTCAAAGAGGGGAGTGAACGGTGAGACTAAAACGCAGGCGTAAGAGTTTATGGGGCTGGATGCAGCAGTCCAACCTACTGTGCCACAGAGCCAGCCCCAACCAATCAGAATTAATAATTCCTCAGCCTTCTTTTGCTTGTGGTTTCCAAATGTGTGTCTGTGTGACCTCCTCCGAACCACGTGGCACGATACCATGTGACATTTAGAACGACTAGTGGCACGAAACTCGTAGCATGCCACTCGTGTGTCGTCACACCACAGACCACTACAATGGTGTTTGTTGTTTTAGGGTTGTTGTTTTTTTTCAGAGCGTGACAAAGAGCGCATCATTAACAAAATGAATGACAAAGGGGGCAAGGAGAAAGCTCCATGAGGCGAGGAGAATCTTACTGGAGAAATGCAAACAAGCTGTGCTGGATCGTCTCAACATCGCGGATGACAGATTCTCACCATGAAGGGAGAGCCGAGACACCCTGCAAAGAACACTGATTCCGTCCGCATCTTCTTCCACACAAAGGTTTTGACTAGTGGGAGGGTAGGACCAACTAAAAACTAGAAGTATGCAGTCGGAACCGACTGCTAAATGGATATCCCCAGATATATTATAGAGCTATGCCTTCTGTATGAATTGCGAGGTTTGGAATTTGTTTGAAATTCTTTGGTCACATCGTGAGGAAGGAAAGTTTTCTACTGGATGGAAGACTTGCAGTGGAAGAGGTGCAGAGGACGCCGAAGATTGTCGTGGGCAAACACCATCTGCCAGTGGACAGACCTCAGTACAAAGGGCTCGGAACAGAAACAACTAGGGTTGCCACCTTTCAGAAATAAAAATAAGGGACGCCCATACCTGTAGTCATTTCAACGTGAACTCAATGCGCCCAATGGGAGCCAATTTCACAATTCAGCACATTTTAAATAATCTAATGGTTCCAGAGTCATTCATTAACTCCAAATTAACTTCCAAATACTGTACATGACAATTCCGTATAAAAACGTAAACGTAAACGTACTTTATTTCGTCACAGATACAGTGAAATTCATCCTCCGCATTTAACCCATCCCTGAGGAGCGGTGGGCAGCCGGGTGGGCAGCCGGGTGCGCAGCGCCCGGGGGCCAATTCCAGATTCTGAGCCAATGCCTTGGCCAGGGGCACTGACTGGAGCAGGTTAACTAGAACATGTATTTCAAGATGCAGGTGGCAACCCTAGAAGCGACTGGCGTGCTGCGGCATCCAACCTCCATCATGGGAACGTAACGTGATGATGTGCGGTCACGGGACACTTGTAGAGTACAGGCCAGACTGGACCAAACAGAAATGTGGCCACCTTGAAAGTGTTGGCCTCCAAAATGTAATCGGCTCATGGATAGGGTTGGGAGGGATTACTTTCGGATTACTTTTGAGAAATGTTCTATTTCTAACAAATCATTTACTATACATTGCAGGTTTTCAACTTGCAATATAGCCACACTCAATGTAACAAATTGAAACATTTGAAACACATGAACTTATTGCTTCAAATTATTTCATTAAAGCTTTTTTAAAGTAATCCAAAAGATCTCCTATGTTGGATTACTTAAAATAATCCTAATAAAATCATACAGCAAATAATGGAATTAATTGTTGGTTGTTCTTAATTTATTTAATTTATGAGTTGAACACCTGCAATGCACAGTAAATGATCTGTTAAAAAGTAAAAGTAATCTAAATGTAACCGCTCCCAACCCTGCCTAGAGCATTAACACACTGACTCTTGTTAACCTTTTTCACCCCAAGGACCCCTTTTCCTGGCTTAAAGTAACTCTGGGACCCCTTCATTTTAAGGGATATAGCCAATTTTCCATATATGGATCTCGATAATATGGCAGTAACTTTTGGAGTATTGTGGAAAAAATGCATAGTATCACTTTAAACTGCTGGTAGAATGTGTATTTCGGTGCTAGTTAACAATGAAACTGGCTGTATCGCGTTAAATGCATATTTCAAGATTTTCAGACCTTTTGCGGACCCCCACTCTCCGCGGACCCCTAGGGGTCCTCGGACCCCTGGTTAAGAATGGGGGCCCAAGAGCATTAAGGCACCGAATCTGGGACAAATCCATCCATTCAAAAGTTACTGCGTTTTAACGGAGGATTCGGTTTTGCGTAGGAGATGTAAGACCTACAATGCGCGTTTCGAGGATATAATCACATTTTAGTAATTAAGGGTTCCAAAATGTAGGATTCCAAAATTGTGGCTATGATGGTGACCAGACGTACAGTTGTGGGGACGTTCATTTCAACGTCCTGATAAAAAGATGCTGCTTTTGGAGTGTGAGGACTGCCTAGGGAGATTGTATCACAACTGTATCCTCTATTTCTTTTTTTAATATATATTTTAAAGTAACTGAAGTTCTTAAGTTATAGTCATGTCTTCTGAAATACAACGCTTCCACATTTCAAAAGTCCACTGTGTCCCATTCCTCCGGATCTCTCGTGCTGCCATTGTATATACTTTTTTTTTTTCACTTGACGCTTCTAACTCGATGCAATCGCTTTTCCAAGCACTCATGTTTAAATGTCCATAGGACATTCTGTAAAAGTAGCTAAAATCAACAGATTATAACAGACCTTTAGGCTATGAATCAGCTTCCTGTGGCTATAAGGCAGGCAGATTTTTCAGAAAGATGCTTCAGTCCCTCCTCTACGATAAAGCCTACAAAGTTCAATAATTTCTATGGTGTTTTCCAGTTCTCAACTCCTGCTCCTCCTGTTGCATGCTGGGAACTCCACCCGCCTACGTCATGTGCTTCTCATTCAATCTCATTGCGTTGTGTGATTCTAATGCAGCAACCCCTCAGTTCGTTTCACCTACCTCGTTATTTGAAATGGGTGGTGGTAAGTTGCACTGTACTATTCCAGACCCAAATGCTCTCGTGCGGATCTATTATCCACAAAGCACGATGCAATAATCTGCACAACCGTTCCATTTACTAGTTTTTGTTGAGATTACTAGCAGGGGTTCGAACCGGTTCAAGGAACGAAACAAACAGAATTTTACAGAATTTAAATGGAAATGGAAACAAAAAAACAGATTTCTTAAACTGTTCCGGAACAGAAATCGAACGTTATGAAATCCACAAAACCGGTTAAAAGCGCTTTTTCCTGTTCTCTATATATTTCAACATATCCTATGTCAGGGAGACTACTTTGTGCATCCAGCCATTCACTTTCCCGCCGTCACAAGGTCCTTTTTCCCAACACCGCCAGCCCCATGCATCTGTGGCTCCATCTTGTGGACAGAAGAGGAAGCGAATGTAATGGCGTTTTAAACCCGGTTTTCAAGTTAATGCAGTTTCACTGAAGTTTGAAAGTCCACCAAATATATTCTGTAGAAACTATATCTGAACTTAACATTGCAAAAAATAAAGATAAATACATGATTTCTAAAATAGAAAATAATGAAGCTAAGTTTATGGTGGTAGAGCGTGGCACTCTCCACGACCACACTCTGAAATGTGCTCAAAAGTCAAAAACTCACTTATTTGGGGGGCGCGGTGGCAGATCGGGTAGCGCGCACATCCCCCAGAACATAGGTCGAGCAGTGCCGCAGGTTCAAATCCCCTGTCCGGCTTTTCTGCAATGTCTCCCCCCGACTCTTCATCCCACTTTCCGATTTAATCCTTTCACTATCTCTCTCAATAAAGAATGAAAACGGTGCTTGCGCCCAAAAACAAAAACTCACTTATTAATTTCATATGCATTTAATGCATTCTGCCGGAACTTTAGGAACAAACAGCATTTTTGCGTTCCAAACCGGTTCAGGACTGATATTTTGGTGGTGAAACGGTTCCGAGAACAAAAACATAGGCCATCCTGAACCGTTCGCATAAAATAATTTCGTTTTCAAGCCCTTCTTACTAGTGGAAGCAGCCATCCCATTGGTCCAGAAGAACATGTGACCTCATCAGTGAGTAACTTCAACTCAGATTTTGACTGCATTTCATCAATACTTATGCAAAACTGGATGGATGATGTATTTTGTCACAGAGCGTGCTGTCGTACGCAGATTTTGAAACTGTGTGTTTTGTGTGACAAATTCAGCCACTTCCGTCCACTGCGATGACTTTACACAGGCAGATATACAGACCCAAAAAGTGTGTTTCAGCCGGCGGGACAAGATGCCAGCCCCAATGCGTAAACGTGTCTATTCCTCCCTCTTGTATCTCCTTTTCTTCTTACCTCCCTCAACAGGAACATAATCTCCAGCCCTGCTCTCCTTCCTTTCTCAGGAGGGCTAAGCAGCAAAGACTCAGCCCCTAAACAGGGAACCAGTGCTATCTCTCATTCCAACCGTCTATTGGGAGATCTTACCCACAACCTGCCTATTGTGCTGTCTGTCTCAACCTCTACTTATTTCTTGTATGCTTTATACTCCACGTCATGTAATTAATGATGCTTGCTCATTACCACATATTAATTGGCAGAGAAGCGACCAAGTCTCTCGTTCAAGTCTTCTTGGGCAAGTCAAGTCCCAAGTCAACTCCAAGTCAAGTTATCATTTATGCTGTAATTTTAGCTCCAGAATCCGATTTTAATAAAGTAGCAAAAAAAGCAAACGATGCTATTATAAAAGCAAAACTATTGCTTGCTTTGGACTTTATTAAAATTAGATTCTGGATTTTAAAATTACAGCATGTTAATGATGACTTGACTTGGAGTTTACTTGGGACTTGCCGAAGAACACTTGAGACTTGAACGAGGGACTTGGTCGCATCTTTGTTAATTGGCGAATCAACCAGTTCCACGTAATATTCAAGTAATGCAGTTCACGAACAAGACACAAGAGGGAGACATTGTGCCTCTGGAAATGACCTTAAAAGACAGCGCTTACGCATGATGCAAAGTTATTGACTAATAACAATTAGTGAAGTATTTTTAGTGTTATTATGTCAACTTTTATGCGGCGACTCTCAAATGCCGTCGTGGACAGCTAACCATATGGCCCATAAGAAATTCGGCTTTGAACACTGGGTAAGTAAGAACAACATATTTTCTCACCACTAGATAAAAGTATAGATCCATTTCTTCGCAGGTTCAAATGAAGACAGAAATTGACATGAAACGTAATTTAAAAAAAAAATTCTAATTTTTAATGTTTTTAAAACAAATCCATGTGAAAAAATATCAAATAAAGAAAAAAGAAGATAGCGGTAAAGAATGGATAACTGATGGGAATATCGACTTATCCTAAGAGCAGTAGACGTTTTGATCATTGTTGCCGTACATAAACAACTTGTTTTTTTCTATTTTCTCCCAGTTTCTTGTGTAAAGAAAAAGGAGTTCTAAATCTCTAATCTAAATCTAAATATTGATATTATTAGCAGTATTATTAATAATAATCTAGAACGATTAGAAATGGAAATGCCATTTCGATGTTTTTATGAAATTTTAAAAATACTTTTGCATGAATTAAATGTATTTAAAGACGGGCAACACATAGCCATTAATAAAAAGCCATTTATAGCCATTTATAAAAACCCGCCGTGGAATGCTACGTAGAAACGCGTTTATAAAATAATTAATTCACGACAGAAAATTCGTGTTTTATTTGTAAAGCACTTGAAAAATGAGGAAAAATCATCTTGTTTGCATGCCCGCCTCCGGGCTGAGCCGGTCTTTTCTGTGAAAGCCGCTGTCACCACAAAGAAACGGAAACCTGTCGGTCTGGTTCTGGTCTGAGCGGCTCGGGGTAATGGTAATAAGGAAGAGCGGGTTAAAGGTGGAGACTGGCGGGGCGTGATTCACTTCAACCCAGTAATAATAATGTAGTGGATGGCAGGCAACTACTATTACACCAGCTTGTTTAGATCCGTACCATCCGATCGGTGAGTAGTCATTTCATTATAAATGCAAAACGCATTTTCGTTTGAAGAATTTAGAGGAATTACATTTAATAAAGAGAACATCAAACTTTGTAACCGCAGTTGAAGAGTTGAGGAGTTTCTTCTCGGACGATCAGGGGGCAAAGGGCGAGAGAGGGAGAGAGAGATCGATAGAGGGCGACAGATCGGTGAGAAAGAGAAAGAGATATGCTATTATAGAGCTGCAAGCCTGCAACTAACGATTATTTTTGGCCATCGATGAATCGGTCATTTTTACTGACGATTGGTATGACTAAATACTGAAGGAGGGCCTATTTGGGAGCATGAAATTGGGGTTACACCCCTATGTTCCGAAATCCTTATTCTCAGAAAAGTTATGGATCTTGGGGGTCAACCCCTTCCCTAACCCCTACCCTAATCCTAACCCCTAAACAACATGTAACGTCCCCTACCCTAACCCTAGACGACCCCTAATTGTCATCAAAATAGGGATTTCGGAACATAAGTTGCCCGCTGAAAGCAGCCAAACAAACAACGTGCTGGTTCCAAAAAGGCTGCCGCCGCCAGGCCAGAGACGAGCCATGATGTCACTGGTGCAACAGCCCTATAGACGGGTTTACGCACAAAACACTGGGCGGAGTCATTTTGTCCCGCCCTTCTTAAGATCACTTCCGATGTCTGTATGTTGCCGAAGTAAACTCATCATAGTGGACCGGGGTGGGTCACAAAAAACACACTCCAGTTCAAATTTTGACCACTAGATGTCACTCTGTGACCACTTACACATCACCCACATCGCTTTGTTCACAATTTTGCATAAATATTGATGAAATGCTGTCAAAGTCCGACGAGTAGTCGCATGTTCTTCTGGACCAATAGGCTGGCTGCTTCTACTAGTCATTCCAACAAGAATGCGTAGATGGAACGGGTTGCGCAGATGATTGAATCATGCGTTTGTGGGGCACAGATCCGCACTATAGGATTTGGGTGTGGAAGCACAAGTTACCACCATCCTTTTTAAATAACGCAGCAGGTGTGTGCTCCCACTGAACAGACATGTTGAAAAATAGTCAAAAACATGGCGAAATAAATGGAACTGGAAGTTACGTACAGGATAGACCTAGACGTTCAGCCTAACCCGAAGTATCTGCCAAACTCGTCTAATTGTTGATGTGTATTACTTCTTACTGTTTTTCTTTTTTAAGTAATGTAAACGGAATGAAATGTTATCTTTTATAATTACTTTTAAAATGTGGTAGCGGGTTATCTGTACTGATTACAATTTTCAGTAACTAATAAGAGTACAGGCTTACTTTTTAAGAATAACCTTCCGAACCCTGCCATTAATCTGTTCATGTTTCATTTTACAGTCAAAATGATTGTTAACCTGGAAACGTATTCATATTGCAAACTTTTAGATGTCTCTCCATCTCCAATTATTGCAGGTTGTGTACCAACATTTTCATTTTAGTATTAGCATGAAGAGCCTACTCTTCCCTGCTAGCTTCTAACATTGGTTTTTCACCCAAGGCTTAACAGTGTTTAGCATATGGGTGGACCCATGACACTGGGAATGGAGACCAGAGATGGCAAGTAACAAACTACAAATACTTAAGTACTGTACTTAAGTAGTTTTTTCGTGTATCTGTACTTTTAGAAGTACTTTTTTTCTCTGATGACTTTTTACTTACTTTATTTCCTCAGTGGAATTTTAACAGAAATATCTGTACTTCTACTGCTTACTTTTACCAAAACATCAGCGATGGTGGGTGGTAGGGATATGTATAGTGTGAATGAGCCAGTCGGGGGCGGTAGTGCCAAAGAGTATAGGCTAGGTTTTTTAGCAATTTATTCAAACATTGTAAAACTAGCATTGAAAAGGTGTATATACAAATGTACTTTCAAAACATACTTTTGAGTATGTTTCTGAGCCTGTACTTTTTACCCTACTCGAGTAGACATTTCAACAATCAATACTTTGTAGTCATACTGAAGTTGTTTTTTCACAAATATATTTTACTCTTAAGTAGGAAATGTGGGTACTTTTGAGACTGGCAATGGGAACAACGTATTGTAATGGAAGGGCGCCCCCACGTGGAGGAGCAGCTCAGCCCATTGCCAAACTTCATCCAGACTGCGTTTATAGGGGCGTGTCAGAAACAACCAAGTCACTAAGGGTGACAACCCACAACGCCCTGCGGCGTCGCCGCGACAGCATCGGTCACTACAGTAGATTAACGTTTGAGCAGAGGATGAACCAAACAAGGGGGCAATTAATCGCTGCTGAATAATTGATTAATTTTTTTCAGGACATTTGTTTGGGGTTAGTCAGCAGAGTACTGGTGTGGGACATGCATGATCTCATAGTGGTGGCCAGGCAGTGGGGTGTTGCTGGTTGGTTTGACAGTAGCTAGTAGTTGAGAAGGCCCTCACTGACACTTTTGGCTATTGATTCAGACATGCGTCGGCCCGGGCAGTTACTCTGGTGTACCAAAACAGCTCCAACGATGAGGGGACAGGACTGGGCGTTGTCTCAGTTTCTTGATCTCTCTCTGGCTCTAGCTGGGAAGCTTGTCGCTTTTGCTGGTTACACCGGGGGGAATCTTGCAATGAATCAAAAATCGATTATCATCAGTAATTGATTGTTATCATGATATTAAGTGTAACTACATTCAAACGTGCTGCAGAGTCTTTGGTCATTAGTTCTACAAGACTAGAATAGTATTTGTGTTTTTCTGAGTTTGAAATGTCTGTTTTTCTCTTTGTCATCTTCTAGGAGTCTACTGTGGAACTCCACTCAGGACCCTGAAAAGAGAACCATAACTGCTCCTATCACATCTGAACACGTACATCTGCCAATTATATTAGATGCAAGATATGAAATATTAATTCAAAAACCGACAGAGGGATGGGAGGTTTTACAGTTACGAGTTACTGATAAAAACATTTAATTAATACCGTAATCTAATTTCAATATATGAATAAAAGTACACAGCAATTTTCCCTCGGCTCTAATCTTCCTCAATTTTTAAAATTCATACCTTTTTCGGCCCATTCTGACCATTTTCAGCATTATCCAGGATTAACTGGAAAGGGGTGAAGAAGTTCGCAGGAGACATGCTGCAGAGCTGTCGGTGAGAGGGAAGAGAGCTCACGGCTCTTATTTTAAATATGATTTCTATATTATTCACTGGGAAATAAGGCTTTTAATATTAAATCAGGCTTGGTCTCTTGTATCTGATGCAGATTATGCCTTTATGCGTGATGATTTTAACACCAAACAGACATAAATGATCATGACACCTTATTCCAGGTAAATGTAACGGATCTAGATTACATATCTTGAAATGTATTTGTAATCTGATTACATGTCTTCCATTCCTAACCAAGCCCGTTGCCGGCACATCGGTCACCAAAACACCGTGATTATCATTTTAGAGTTTGGTCGTTCAAATAGCTGTGTTGTGTAAGGTTTAATAACCATATAATGACACAGTGCGAGAGAAAGATTGTGTGGGAGTGAATGGAACGTAAACGGCTTTGAAAACTTTGAAACTTCCACACCCGCACATGAGGGCGCGCACAAAACCACACGCACACGACCCACACAAGTGCAAGTAGTCACGGAAAAACTGAAGTAGGTTAATGGCTGGAAACTGGACTGCTGAAGGTGCTTCCCCAAAAACAAGGCAACAAGAAATTTAATATTTTTTTATTTTATAAAAAAAAAGAGCCATTGTGAAAGTGTTGCCTTCCAAAATCTAATCAGTTCAAGAACCTACCCTAGAGCATTAAAGCACTGAATCTGACTGTGAACTAAGTCACAGCCACCATACATGTGCTGGATGCGGGCGTCTTACCGACTACGGCACGGAGCCAGCATGTGCTTTGTTTTTGTCGCCATGTATCATATTTCACAAAGTTTCTCATTCTCTCTCCGCTGAGTCAAGCGTTCAGATGGTTCTGCTCAAGGACTGTGCTTAGATCTAACTCACATTCTTAGTAACTTAAACACACATGAACATTGCACATAGCTTCGATCACCTTAACTCCAGCCTAAAGACTAAACTCAAGTCGCTGAGGCTCGGCACTTCAGCCATGTCTTCGGACGCCACGCCGCCGCCCCCTAGCACTCCAGGGGCGTGGCGTCCGCTGGGAGCCGCCGGGGACCGCCAGATGCTGGACAAGACCTTGAAGAGGCTCGGGAAGCTGCAGAAGCGCAGCTCCAACCCTCGACTGGCCCTCAAGAACAGCCCCCCCTTCCTCCCGGAGCTGGTAGCACAGACACGGCAGACCCTGGCGCAGGTACGGACTCTTAAGGGCCATTCATATCCTACGTGTGGCCTATTACGTACTTAATCTGACCGTCTGCTGTGTTATTACCGGCGCCAAGCAGGTTATGTTTTCGTTCACGTTGGTTTGTCTGTCAGCCGGATAACTGAAAAAGTTATGCACGGATCTGGATGTTGTTGTTGACTAATGGAACAAGGGATTACATTTTGGTGCATTTCTGTAGCCTACAAGTAACATAATAGTTTGACATCTGTTATGGTCGGAACTCAGCCATAGCGTGCTCCAGACCTTCGGCACTCTATAACTATGTTCCTACTTACTTTCTTACCTAGGCATGGATGCCCCATGTAACGTCCTTGGGAGAAGCGGGTCATGGGGCGGACGCTGCCCGGAGTGACGAGGCAGACTACTTGAGGGTGCACCTGAGACACCTGCTGGACAAGACGGAGCGTGCGTTGATGCTGTTCAAAGAGGGCGGAGACACCATGTACCTGGAGAGCTCTGACAGCAGGTGAGGGGGACAGTAGCCCTGCTTAGATGCGTCCAAAAAAAAAGATTCGTAGCTTAATCTGAATCAAAATTGCTCCTCAACGGATCTGATTCAGTTGGATACCATCCCATTTTGAATCGGATGGAAAGAGGTGGTTTACGCCGGTTGGCAATCTGCTTTTATGGTGAAAGTATACACGCAATCCGTTCAAAGCACTAGATTATTTGTTTGGTGTCCCTCTGCCCTGCTTAGTGCAGACTGGGCACTGGGCCGGCCGGAACCGCGGATCCGGGAAGATCCAAATAAATATAATCTGATCCAAAATAAAGCTCCATGTAAACAGGGCTAATGAAAAACCTGATTGGCAGTCAAAACAGACAATAAAATAATACCGGAAATACCGAATATGGCTAAAAGTGTTTTTACATTTCTTTGGTATACACCTCTACTTCAAAGTAAAGATCATTCACGCGGGGTGGGTCCGGACCAAACATCATTAGTTCGCTCCAATAAGAGCCCAGTGAAGGCGGAGATTTGGGCGAGGCGAGAGGTTGGCGGAGTTTTGTATGTGCATGACGTGGGCTGAGTTTGGTACGCGCTTGATTAGAATGTTTAGAATGCTCCTCACACTCCCCTCCACTTGTCAGGCCTACTGCGCTGTGATTTGATAACTTGATTTGGATCCTCCCCTTTCTAAAGCCTGCTTAAGCCAGAGTTCCAGACCAACGACCGTGAACTGCGAGTGCTAACATCTGGGTGCAGTAAAGCAGACAGTGATGATAAATGTGCGGGGAAACACCTTTGCATACATTATTTCAATAACCCACACTAAATTATCTCACTTGTACTCTCTCTCTTTCTCTCTCCCTCCCTTCCTATACCCCCTCAAACTCACTCATAGCCATGGACCCTGTAACATAATTGTGTGCAAATATTTGGATATTTGCATGTTCTGGATGGGAGCACTCTGAGAGTCCTCCTAATAGGCCAGTGCAATAAGGAGAATAGTTATTCTGATAAGAACCACCTTGCCCTATCATTCTCTCTCTCTCTCTCTCTCTCTCTCTCTCTCTCTCTCTCTCTCTCTCTCTCTCTCTCCCGCTCTATTTTAGGTTTTATAGTTGTGTTGAGTTATATGCACTTTATATAGTTTTATTGTAGTTTATATAGTTGTATTATTGTCAGACATTT
>OMKY01148672.1:7663-17797 GCA_900302395.1 Bregmaceros cantori
TTGATGATTTGAACATAAGATAATGATGGATTACATGCAAACCGATCCATGTGTAACTGCACTTGTGATGTTGAATGGTGGTCGGACATGTTCGGACACAGTGCGCACCTCCACACCTGCGTGTGTGTGTGTTGTAAACGTGCATATGGAGATAGCTCTGTACATTGTTAATCGGGACAACTCAATATTAATTGAATTGAGTACAGATCAACTGACGCTTCCCAAGCTGTCTTGAAATTGCTCATGCAGAAGTTCTGTGGAAGTTGTGTGAACATCCAAATTGGTGGAAACATGATGTAACGACATGACACAGACCGTGATGGATCTGGTGTTTGGGTATAAACCCTATAAAACAGTAGACAAACCTGAGAAAGCAGACCATAGAGTATTTTAGTAACTCAAGTAGTGTCAGGTTGGATCGGGCCAAAGTTCCTTGTGGACACAACATAATCCTAACTATATCTACCAAAAGTGCCCAAGGGGGCCATTAGAGTTCACCAGAGAGGTCATGTGTGTACATCCGTAGATTAGCATGAGTACACAAGCTATTGATTATGGTCGTTGGTCAGCTGAGAATTGTTAATTAACAACAAGGAACGAATGACCTTCATCCGTCAAACGCCAGAGTTCCGCGTTAAATCAATAAATCCTCTAATTCTTGGACTCTATTCAATCCACTCTCGGCCCTGGACTCACTTCATCGTGGGTGGGCCAAAAGGCAGACAGAAACATTCATCTCACTGGAGAATATTCCGACAGTTTGGGTGAGATCCATACAGCTTAATGAAATGTTTGTGTTTCCGTTCTTGTTCTCTCCTAAATAAATAAAAAAGTTCTTAACGTGGACATGAACTTGTTTCGCCCAAGCTTCGGCTCTATTGATTTTTGCTGCCAATCTTTCTGATGAAATTAATGTGAAATTATTTTTAATGACAGAAATAAGGTTTTTTTTTTAAACACATTAACAGTTTCGTCCACAAGGCTGCGATCTTCATGGAGCGGCGTCATGGTGACACCGTACTTATTTCACTTTCTTGTGAGCGTGGTCTAGCAGGCGTTTCCACCAACAGGACTCTGCCCACCCCCGTGTGGGCGCCGTTGCAGGATCAAATCCCAGATGCGCGAGAGGGTGTATGACTTCTCGTCTCTGTTGAGGCAGTCCTTGTCACGCTTCATTATCTCTGTTGCATCGTTTATCCGTCGTTGATGTCTATTGCTCTCTGAGGTGATGATTATTGCATTATCCCAATCCATCAGAGATGCAGACTCAATTCAAAAGACTCGACTTGCGAGTCACTCGAGTCACCAAAAACGGGACTCGAGACTTGACTCAGACTCGCGCCCTAAAGACTCGGACTCGACTCGGGAATCTAGGTCAATACCAGACTCAGACAAGTGTCGATCGCCGTTGAATAGAAGAAGAAGAAGGTTGCACAGTGCTCACCTACCTCAGCCCATCATGGCCCCGACCAGCTACATCTTTAAAAATGACTCGAGACTCGACTCAGACTTGTACCCTAAAGACTCGGACTCAACCCCTAAAGACTTGGACTCGACTCAGACTCGTGAGTTCGGGACTCATGTACATCACTGCAATTCATCACGTGGTTGGTCCTTTTGCAGTGGTCCAAAATGGCCGAAATTCATTTATAATGCTGATTGATTTTTTGGCTCATGTTAGCCGTTCTGTCATCTCTATGTTGCATTCCTGGCGGTATTCATGTTTCCTGTTGTCAAAACTTTTTACTGTCTCTGCACTATACACCTTTTACGCATCTTGAATGTGATTTCATTGCATTTCTTGTCTTTTTGGAATTTGGAATTAAATCTAACTCACATCCTTAAAATCCAAATGTAGGAGATATGTAACATAAGGTTGTACCGAGCACAAATAATCTATGGTTAAATTCAGGGTGAAGGGGGTTAAATTGAGGAATGAAGAATGTACCCAAAAACACTTTCTGTCATGAAGTGTGAAGTCCCACCGAGCTGCATGGCAGGGAGTCCGAGTTCTGCCTGGGTTTTCTGTTTGCGTGGGCAATAACAGCTTGACCAGTGATAATATGTTGACCACCAAATAGTTATATTTAGTAGCAGCTACTATACTGGGTAGTATTGAGCTGCAATGAGAATGTTGTTAAAATAGCATTAACATGGTGGTCATTTGATATTGAGGTCATATTTTCGCAATACCAGAATCAGAATGAAGTTCATTGCCATTTTCAATGATATAGGAATTTTTCTTGGTACCAGTGTTAGACATAGAAACAAATGCACAACATGTAACAAGGCAAGGGGTAATGCACAACATGTGATACCCTGTACACAATATACACTAGAGATAATGCACACCCTGTGGTACTTCACACATAATGAGGGACGAGCGATCACGTTCGAGTCCACTGCCAAAACGCATCGCAACCAATGCGATGCGTCCTTGGGAGGAGCTAGTGGGAGCAGCCTCCCCCACTCACATGCCGACTGGCGTGGATGCGCGCACCTGCACAAGTATGCGCGCAATCAAGCACGAGCATTTGAGCATTTGTGGACACGAAGGTTGACACTTCACGCATCAAATGTGCGCTGTTGATACACACCTTAATTTAAACATGAACAAACAAAAAGTAGATAGGTGGTAGACATGGTCCGTATCGAGAATATAAAAGAAATATTCAAGTCCTCGTTACAGAGGCCTCGCAAATCTCGCCGCACACACATGCACACACACATCAACACACACAGCCAAGCAGCCCGCGTTGATGAGCACACGCGCACGCGTGTACACCGCGGTCCACTGGATTCTCTACGCGTGCACGACCGTGCTCAGCAGCAGGGCATACACACACATCTGCTTATCAACGCGGGCTGCTTCGCTGTCTGTGTTGATGTGTGTATGTGCACACGCTCCACCTGAAATGGCAGCAGGCTGCCTCACCTGACGTCACAATCTCATTCCTCATATACACCGTTTACACAATATACACTAGAAATATACACCACATGGTACACTGCACATAATATACACTATATACACAATATACACCATGGTGAATAACATACAAATAAATGTGGTATTGTTGCAAACATCTCTATATATCCAGATAGATAGATAGATAAGTTATGTTTTACGATGCCCCCATTTTTTTTTCTGTGACACAAACCTCTACATCTCTTCATTTTTTTTTCATGTTGGATTTGGTTCAACACGCTTTCCACCCACTAGCGCTTTGGGAGTGTTGTTTAGAAGTTGTACAAGCACCGCTGTCTCACTTAGTGCATGATTTCCCAAAGGAAATTATTGTTATTTGGTGGACAATGGGGCATCGTTATTGCTGTCCATAGTTGGAATGTAAAACCCAGATTTCTTATTAGAGTAAAAAATACATTTGTACACAAATACCAACTCAAGCCAACGTAAAAATTAAACGCTCTGTAATATACTTGAAAGTATCTTTGAAAGTAAAAAGTACATGGTATTGCATCCAGGCGCTGTGATAGGCTGCCAGGTGTAAAAAAAAAAAAATACAACAACAAACACATATTATACGTTAATAATACAGTTATTAAAACAATTCCTACAATAAGCATGGTGCCACAATATTTCTGGCGTTTATTGATTGGGTTTATCACATTTCAGGGCTTGAAAAAATATTGAAAATACCCAATGTTGCTAGCATTCTCAACTCAACAGATTTTGTACAGCTCCAGAATCACAACCAAGGATGCCTCGTGGTGCTTCACAAGTAATTTTGCTTTAAGATTTAAGTTTGAGAAACACACTAGCTGTTTACCTAACTACCTTTCCAACCTTGATTGCCCACGCCCTCTACCGAGCTAGCCCTATGCCAAGCCATCCGTTGTAGACAGTAGAGTAGGACGAGAGAGAAGAAGAAAGAAGAAAGGAAATAGGAAAAAGTCCTAATTGAAAAAAAAAATATATATATATATAATTTTGTAACCATTTAATTTGTATAGATTTAGCTGAACTAAAGTCAATTTAGAAGGTTGTCAATGTGCAAACTCCTTTAACTTGCAGAGAAAAAGGGGATTGGGAGAGACGAACCAAGGCTGTAGATCCTGTTGAGGAAGTTAAGGGAAAGGAGATTGGAAGAGACTAACCCAGGCTATAAATCCTGTTCCTGTTGAGGAAGGTAAGGGAAGGGGATTGGGAGAGACAAGCCGAGAATGGAGATGCTGTTCGTGTTGAGGAAGGTAGAGGAAATGGGATTGGGAGGGACAAACCAGGGCCGAAGACGCTGTTCCTGTTGACGAAAGTAGGAGGGAAGGATAGAGAGAGGGTGCACTTTGCTCCAGTGTCAGTCTGTCAGACACAGTCTGAGCTAGCTCAGAGATCTCTCTCTCTCCAACATATGTAGAGGCTGGTGAAAACCACCCAATGAGCGAAGAGTGATTTGGAAGGTATCAACCCCCTGAGCAGAGCGGACCTTTGGTGCAGATAAGAGGTGAAATCAAACAATAGCATCAAATCTAAATCATAAGCCAGAATGGGGAGAATTGGTCGCAACATTTTCAAACAAAAGCATAGAAACTATTGAACTTTGGAGGCATCATCATACAGAACATTTTAAGCATCTTTTCAAAGATTTCAAGGGAGTCTGTTTGCCTTATGGCCACAGGAAGCCGAAGGTCAGATCATTGTCAAAAATGACAGTGTTTACGGTCAGGGTTGTACTGTTTGATATGCAAGCAAGATGCCTAAGTATTAGTATCTCTTAAGTATTTTGGACCTAGAAATAATACTTCAGCCTTTTCTGGACTGGATTACAAAAGGAGTAGAGTAAATTCTAATCACAATTTTCCTAGAAGTAGACATCCTCTTCTTATAAGTTGCGTTTGGATAGGATTTTTGAAGATTTTTGTAAGACTTTCAAACATCAGTTCCAAGTGTGCACTGATCACGTTTTTTTGCCCCCGATCTGATCCCGATCCTTTAATTTTAAGGATCGGCCGATCCCAATACCCGATACAGAGTCTTGATCCTGCAAAAATGTGTGGTACCCAACCTATTTGGCACAATAATAATAATAGTCAAAGTAATCATTTGGCATGCTCCCCGACTTATTTACGGATCCTGATCGGGACTAAATCACGAGTCCTGATCCTTAGAAAAAAGATCACCAATCTGACGGTCAGATCGGTGCACCACTAATCAGTGCACATTTTTAGTGTTAAAATGGTTGGGGAAGTGAGTGATTACATCCGTTCTTTCAACAAAGCTTATCTCCCTGTCCCAAGGTGCCCCATATTTGCAACGTTTACTCAAAAGTGAACTCGCTTGGTCGGCGAGAGTGAATTATTTCACAACAACACAATGCCGATTTTGGGCTGACCGAATGTCCCCCACCAACACAGCAAACACATCTGTTTCCTTGACAAAATTAACAAAGACCATTCATCGTTTTATTACAATCCCCGTTAAGACTGTCCTACAAAATCCTGAATGTGTTTTTGAGGAATCCAAATACATTGTATAGGAACCTGGCCCAGCATTGTTGGAGATAGAAAAATGAATGAAATGGGTGCCAGTCATTGTTGATGCACGTTGGTTCACGTTGGTAGACAATGAGCTGTGTTGACTCTATTAAAATGCTCGGCACCTCAGAATGTGTGTGCTTCACTATTTCCTGATTAGCTGGCATTGTGGCATGGTGTGGCACTGGGCCGACCGGCGCTGCTCGCAAATGCTGTCTTATCACAGCGTCCCCACGCATCACTTTGGAGTTGGCCCCCGGGCGCTGCGCCCACCGTTCATCAGGGATGGGTTAAATGCGGAGGATGAATTTCACTGTACATGTATGTATGTGTGACTAAATTAAGTATGTTTACGTTTACAGGTGTACACATCTGAGATTCGTTAAAGGTGCTAAGCTTCATTACTAGTAGTTCTATACAGCCTTGGAAGCGTAAATTGGACAACATAATGGAATAACACAATTAAACCATGACAAATCTTGTGACAGACAGATCACATATGAATAAGATACTTCTACAGGCGGACATCACAGATATCCAACCTCCAGATGGATAAGTTGAAGGTGAAAGAAGCAGAAGCAGAAGTCAAAACAAACAATGGCATGCCAACTTTTACGAATGGTCAGGACCTACCGACTCTAAAAAGAACATGTTGGTGCACATTCTGCTACAGGCTGTGATAGTGAAATATGATGATTCTGAACACCTATTCTCATTAGACCAATAACCAATTGGCCTACGCTGCACTCTTTTGGGACATACCCTATCCTTCAAATACAAATTCTCCACTACTACTATTACTACTACTACTACTATTACTACTACTACTACTACTACTACTGCTATTACTATTACTACTACAACTACTACCAGAGATGGCAAAAGTACCCACATTTCTTACTTGAGTAAGAGCAAATGTTTTATTGTGAAAAAACAACTTGAGTATGACTACCAAGTACTGATCCAAATGTCTACTCAAGTAGAGTAAAATGTACAGGTTGAGAAATGTGCTCAAAAGGTATTTTTAAAAGTAAAACGTACAAGCTCTAAAATTTACTCAAAAGTATTTTTGAAAGTATAAAGTATAAAAATGAATTTGTATATAAAATGCACTTTTTTGGTAGTTTTACAAAAACCTAGCTAACTTAAGGTTCAGTGGCGACACCTAATGGCTGTCTCCCATAATACAGGCCCATGTGAACTCTTGTCATTCTATACTCTTTGGCATTACCGCCCTCTACTGGCTCATTCACACTATACATATCCCTACCGCCATCGGTGTGCAAAAAAGAAAGTAATGAGTCTGTTTAGGGAAACATAAGGAGTAGAAGTACCCGCATTTATGTTAAAAATCTAATGAGTACAAGAAAAAAGTAGTCAGAGAAAAAACTACTTCTAAAACAGACACATGAAAAATGACTATAGGTTTGTGTATACATGCAAGTTCTTGCACCATTTGTGTAAGTGTAAAGCCTTTTGGTTGTCTAGCTGCTGTTTCTTAATTCCAATAAAAGTACGCAGTAAATTATGAAGCCCTCATTTCACTTTAACTTCAAGCCTTTTTAATTAGTCATCTGCACGGGGCTCGTCTCCCTCTGTGTAATCCTTGCTCCTGGTGAGCCTCCAAACAAGTCAAGTCACGGTGCAGATTTAATACGTATTACTGTCTACCGCTCGTAAGTCGCTGTTACTGCCTGCGACAGCGGAGTGGGGGCAGCAGGCTGCGTCTCTCGCCATGTTTTAACCGCAGCTGCTGTGAAGGGGGAAGAGGAGGCAAAGGGACGGGTGAGGAGTCAGAGGGACGGGTGAGGAGGCAAAGGGACGGGTGAGGAGGCAGAGGGACGGGTGAGGAGGCAGAGGGACGGGTGAGGAGGCAGAGGGACGGGTGAGGAGGCAGAGGGACGGGTGAGGAGTCAGAGGGACGGGTGAGGAGGCAAAGGGACGGGTGAGGAGGCAGAGGGACGGGTGAGGAAGCGGAGTGAGCCTGATCTAGCTTGCGAGCTAGATCAGGCCCACAAGATGATTTCGAAAAATAGCTGCCATTTGTCAATTAAAGAAATTGCTGTTCTAAATTTGCCCACTGGATGTCGCAACATCACTTCTGTAATTTAAGCAATTTTCTTTTTGGGCGATTCTCTTTTAGTCCTATTACAGTAGAGCAAGAAGCTGCTTCTTCTACCGACTTTAAATGGCTCATTGTAACTGTCTGCACCTGAAATGCTACCATGCATAAAAATGAAGCGGAACTCGCATGGGATTTCTCAATATGCAGGTACTATTTTAGAATTGAATAATGACAGAGAGAGGGAGGTGGAGAGGGGAAAGAGAAAGAGTTGGCATGTCAAATGCAGTTGAGACGCTCACGGCATGGCACACACACTTGATTGTTGAGTTGATATGTTCACATACCTGAGGGAAGATCCGCTGCGGCTGCCAATTTATCAAAATAAGTCACAATGCATCCTGCCATTTGTCTGTGCGAAACGGGTCTAGAGCGTCCGGTTTCAAATCGCGCTGCTCCGAGTCCGGGTGCCTTTTCTGCGGGTTAAATCCCGGGTCGAGATCACCTCATCCAGCAAAGCTTGTCTCGGATGATTTAACGCGCGCTCAGACCCACTTGGCGCATTCATATCGACCGGGACAACTGGAAAACGAGTTGTCAATATGTGGGTACTATTTTGGACCAAAATAAACACATCTGAAGACACCGTTGCCATCTCTGGTTAACAAACTATTTACTCCAATGAATTTCTGCCAAACACAAAGTGCTTTACAAGAACAGAACAATGAACAGTATACAATGACCCACAACCTCCCAATATAAGGCCCTTGGTGAGGCCCTCACCCTTGCGAATGCACATTCTCGTGAAGATTGAGAGGTGTCCCAATCATTATTTTGCCAAGAGCTAGGGAGAAAACCCACTTGGAAACTGAAAACATGGCGGAACTAATTTCACCGAACCCTGAACGAGGAAATAGCTTGAAAATGTATACTAATATTAATAATCAAGTGTTATAACACTGAAAACTATGTTGATGTGGAGCTTTAGGTTGGATTCACACTGGCGCTGTTTAGTCCAGACTTTTGGAGTTTTCAAAATAGTCCGAAGTTAATTCTTGGGTGAGAATGCGATGGGATTCAACTGCTTATCAAACAGTGAACTCACAATCTCAAAAGATCTGGGCGAAAAGCTAGTTCTCGATGCTGACTTTAGGAATCCATCTGTGCAGACACAAAATAAACAGCAGGGTAAAACCAAAGAACCAAAACATCACGGGACGAGATGCACGACAAGTGCATCTTGGGAAGGAGGGAAAAAAGGATAAATTATAACATAATAATAATAATAATAATGTTGTCCAAACAGTATAATAAGTTACAATTGTATTTGAAACATAGCATAGATTCAGCATTCCTGCTGCATATGTTGCTGGCCACTCCCTATCTATTTTCATGCATTTTGTGACAAGATGTGTCAGATTATCACAATATCACAATTATTTAAGTACAGAGATGGCAAGTGACGAAGTACAAATGCTCAAGTACTGTACTTGAGTAAAATTCTCAAGTATCTGTACTTTTAGAAGTACTTTTTTCTGTGACTTTTTACTTGCATTCATTAGATTCTTAGCAAAAATATTGGTACTTTTACTCCTTACTTTTCCCAAAACAGGTTCGTTACTTTTTTTACATTTTTTGCACAACAACGGGGTAGGATAAAATGTATAATGTGAATTAGTCAGTAGGGGGCGCTAATGCACAGAGTACAGTCCCAGTTAATACGTTACAGTACATAAGTTGTTTTCATTTAATCTCTGGGTGTGCCCAAGATATGAGATCAATTAGGCTAAGTTGTTAGTAATGTGCTCAAACAATAACATTTTGTACAAGGCAAATTTAGTTTTAGTACTTTATACCTTCAAAAATACTTTTGATTACATTTTAGCGCTTGAACTTTTTACTTTCAAAAATACTTTGAGGACATTTCTCATCCTGTACTTTTCATTTTACTCAAGTAGATATCTGGACCAGTACTTTGTAGCAGGGCTTTGAACCGGTTCAAGGAACGAAAACGAAAACCGGGAACTTTTAGTATTTTCCAGGGAACAGAAACGAAAACGGAAACGTTATTATTTTTTATGTTCCGGAACAGGAACACTTATTTAATAATAATGGTAACCGGTTAATAACGGTTTTATTTCGTTCCTAAAAGGAGTGCACTTGGGGATCACTTAAGAAATAAAACAATAGTATTTATAAAATCTACGATCCAGCAGTAAAGTAGGAATCGTTGCAGGACTCTCTATAGTGTGCTGTTGTGGGTTCGCCCCGACACGCAACGAGACCTCGGCAGTAGAGCGCTACCAGCGGGCCTCTGTAGCGAGTCGCTTTGGGTTCGCCGCAACAAATATTACATAGCATTAAACAGCTGACAGGAACGAAATTAACCGTTCCGGGAACAATATTTTTTTGTTCTAACCGGTTCAGGAACGTCAATTTATTGGTGGAACACATAACCGGAAACGTTATAATTCTGTTCGGAATGAACCGATTGGGAAAAAATATCGGTTCAAAGCCCTGATTGGAACACAGGACTGTTTGAAGGACTATAAGCGTAACCAATAGGATTGCTGTGATGG
>OMKY01148798.1:0-11295 GCA_900302395.1 Bregmaceros cantori
TGTGTGTGTGTGTGCTCTTGTATTTGTATGTGGGTATGGTTGTTGGGAATGGGTTGGGAAGGTTGGGGATCAATTGTTCCTTTTGTTCTCGTTGTTTTGCTTTGTTTGTTGCTGTAAAGCACTATAAGTGCTATATAAATGAAGTTTGATTTGATTTGATAGACCAAGGGTCACAACCCTGGTCACTGGTGACGTTAATCTTTCTGTACGCTTGCGAGACATCGACTCTAGTGAGAAGAATTCAGGTCACAGAGATGAGATGTTTACGCAAGCTCCTTGGTATCTCGTATAGAGAACACGTCACCAACGAAGAAGTGGAACCCAGAATAAAACAAGCCATCGAACCGTATGAAGATCTCCTAACCACAGTCACAGTATGAAGATCTACTAACCATAGTCACCATATGAAGATCTACTAACCACAGTCACCGTATGAAGATCTACTAACCACAGTCAGTGGATGAAGATCCACTAACCACAGTCACCGCATGAAGATCTACTAACCACAGTCACCGTATGAAGATCTACTAACCACATTCACTGTATGAAGATCTACTAACCACAGTCACCGTATGAAGATCTAACCACAGTCACTGTATGAAGATCCACTAACCACAGTCAAAAAACGGAAACTAAAATGTTACGGACAGGTCACGAGATCCCAAGCACTCTCAAAAACAATCCTTCAAGGCACAGTGCCTTGAAGGCACAGGCTGAGTGACACCATGCAAGTGGCCGGGGACAGAGAGACATGTAGAGAATGGAGCTAGAATGCAGTTGGTAGTTGTTGTTGGCAGTGTTGCCACAGTTACTTCAAAATGTAACTAAGTTAGATTACTCATTACATTTTTTAAAAAGTAACAAAGTTAGAGTACTCATTACTTAATTTGTTAAGTAACTAAATTTGATTACTTTAGTTACGTTTCATTACTTTCAATTATATTCACGTCTCGAAAAAATAACAACGAGCATTACCAGTAGAGACACTTTAATGAATGTGAGTTATAATTTGCACACTGTACACACTAAATAATGCCTTTATTCCACGCGGACAATGCATTTTTTTTCACATTCCATGATTTAATTACATTGCCTTGCGTCTGTGTCCCGTGTGTGGGATTGGCGTTAGACCGAATACCTCTTCCGTTTGATGAACCCGGCGAATCCTGTCAGCAGAGCAAGTGACGGCAGGGCTGCCAGATGAGTGCGTTCCTATTCTGTGGCCGGCGCAGGATTTCAAGCATCTTTCCGCATATCCTTGTTGTATCATTTTTGAATGTATACTTAAACTCTCGGTACGTAAAGTCTCGGTAAAAGTTTTGACAACTTCCGAAACACCGCATGTGGGTGTGATACACAGCCTGTGGTGTTACGGAACGCAATTGGCTAACTCACGCGAGCCTCAAAGTCGTCACAATGGCGTGGCGGCATCCACTCGGATAACCCCAGTTGGAAAAGTTATGGAATAAAACATTTATACCGTGCGTCGTTTTACTATATAGTGGACACTGGATTTTCTTTGAGCTAATGCAGGAAGTAACGTGGGGTACATGGGTAAGTAACTTTAATCGAAATACTTTATTATGAGCAGTAGCGCGTTAGATTACTCATTACTTGAAACGTTACAAAAATGTGAGTAACGCGCTACTTTGTAACGCGCTACTGACAACACTGGTTGTTAGCAGGTTAGCTTTGGGGTTGTCCATACATGCGCATAATCCCTGACGTCACACACAGAGGAGTGTGGGCCGCTGTGTTCCTTATATTGCTCGAAGGAAACAATTATTATGTTATGTTACTACTAGTACTATGTGCTACAGAAATGCACCAACCATCTCATTACTTCTTTCTTTCGTCATTTCCAACAACTGTACAAAATTTCATCCAGATCCGTGCTCAACTTTTTCAGTTATCCAGGGGACAAACCAACGCGACCAAAAACATAACCTCGTCCGTGGCTCCGCCCCGGCGCAGGTAACAAGCCAACAAATATAATTTTAATGTGGCTGTTCTTTACCAGAGAATATAGCAGCAGCAGCAGCAGCAGCATATAAATAAGGCCCCTACGAGAAGCGTAATGAGTATCTGATGAGTGGCACCCTGGACCAGAGCTGTCAGCAATGGCTCAGTGCAACAGTCTTTCTAATGACTCTCCATCCACAATCAATGGAGGCTTTACTGACAGAGTAAGGAACTCACAAGGCTCTGTGGTGCTCAATAGATTGTCTGCAACGTGTGTGTGTGTGTGTGTGTGTTTGTGTGTGTTTGTGTGTTTGAATATGTGTGTTTGTGTGTGTTTGAATGTGTATCTGTGTGTGTTTGTGTGTGTTTGTGTAAATTTCTTTATATCAGTAGATTTTCACTCAAAACATCTACAGATACAAAGATATTTGGTTACTTCGGAAAAGGCAAAGAATTTTCAAGTTGGAGTTCAGTGTTGGGAAGGTGACTTTTATATCCCCTAACATTTAATAATAGTTACTTAATAATTGTAATCAGTAATTAATTTTAATGAGTCATTTATAATAATTAAAAGGTGTTGTTCTCCAGAATGAGCTGTATGAAGTCTTTCCAGACTCCAGATAGATCTAGGATTTTTGTGCCTGTGGCTTAGTCTCACGACAGACACAGCTCGCTTCCCTGCTCTCTCATCCCCGGTTCACGTTAACAAGACCTATCACAAATAACTTCCACCTGCTCTTCCCCCTCCTGGCGGAGCTTGAGACATGTCTAAGCGTGCGCCCGTGTGTACACTTGACCATGGTCCGCTGCCTTCATGCACATATGCGCGGCCACGGGCGTGCCCAGCATCAACGCGAGGTCTCTGTGTGTGTGAGTCATTATATATAATCGTCCATTTCCACCAGCTTTTTCCTTTTTTCGTTCATGTTTAAATTGTGGTGTGTATCAACAGTGCACATTTGACGCAAGTGTCAACCTTCAGTCGTGTCCGCGTCACGTATCCGCTGCGCGCCTACGTGGCAGTTTCCCCCGGACCGGCGTGCACGCATCGTGCACGCCAGTCCGGGGGAAACTGCCGATCCTCTCGCATTAACATACTCCTTCCGCAGACGCACACGTGATGTCATCGCTGGATCCCAATAGACTTATGACATTATGGAAAATCAAAGATGGACTAATAATCAATTCACACATTAAATTATCCACATAACGAGTGTATTCAGGGGCGGGGCCTCACTACCCCCACTGATTAGCCTGCCAAATATAGCAGCCTCGGACCAGCGGAGCGTCAGCGTAGCAGAGGCAGAGGCAGCGTGCAGTAAATTGGGAGGGGAAACCGTGCGCTAATCATGGCAGGGAAATGAGCCCCCCAGTCCGCCCCCTCCCACCCGGCCTGCTCTCAGGGCGGGGAGGAGTGATAGATGAAAAGCGAGAGGAACAGTAGTCAATTAGACGGTGGAATATTAACCTAAACTAATTAAGACCTCTGTGTAATGAGCAGGGAAACCACAGCCCCCCATTCTTCTTGCTTCATGCCGGGAAGTCCACATGGCGCGCTGGCAGCTCCCGTCTCCTGGTTCTGGCTTTGTTGATAATATCCACTCCTTCAAGCCGGCACCAGTCCACCGGCCTTTCTAAATAAATCCAAAATGTGTACACACGTAAATGAGTTGTGTGCGTGTCCTTCTGTCGGTCGGTGTGTGTTTCTCTCCACGAGCCAGTGGTGCAGTCTACGGAGACAGGCGTGCTGAATGAAATTTTGCACAGTTGGAATAATCGATTACATTTTGGTGCATTTCTGTAGTGTATAAGTAACGTAAACATACTTAATCACCAACTTACGATAGATCGCTGGGCGCTGTCACGTGACCAGACTTCCGGGTCCAGGGGCCGCTTGGTAGTGTAGTTGTCATCTACTGAGCTTGTTCGCCGGTGGCGTCCATCGCAATCGCGCTACTCTACAAGCACTTGAACAGGTGGTTCCTCAAAATTAACTTTTTAGTTCTTTTTTGTACTGTCAGCTATAAATTGTCAACATTATTGACAGTAAAAGACAATATTTAACAGTTTTAACATTGTGTTAGATTAGGGTCTCCGTTAGATCCTCAGAGGTAGATAGAAACGGTGCAGTTTGGAATGTGTTTTCTGCTTCATTGCTGTGTTTTCACTCTGAAGTCTTTTAAAATCTGATATCAACAAATTCTGAACTAAAATACAACTCAGTTCATTAATCTCAAAAAAGACTGCATTCATAATTCTACGTTCATTAAGCATAATGGAACGTTGCGTTCACCTAAAATACAAAGGAGTTCATGAATCGTTCTTTGAACAAGTTCGGGTACAACACTGGCTGTCTCTTGTGATTACAAAAAAAGACATCTCAACTAGAAGCACTTTGAGATGGCAAACCTGCGCCGTAGTGGTACAAAAAATAGAACTTTTAGTGCTAGCAGTACGTGTGGTAACCCATTATCAATGTAAGCGCTCGTAGAGTAGCGGCCCCTTGCGACCCGGAAGTCTGGTCATGTGACCGCGGTAAGCTCACAGCGACCTATCGGTAAGTTGGTGATTAAGTATGATTATGTTACTTATAGGCTACAGAAATGATCTATCAGTAAGTTGGTGATTAAGTATGATTATGTTACTTGTAGGCTACAGAAATGCACCAAAATCGAATAGATTCTTCCGTGTGTCATTTCAACTGTGCAAAATTTCATCACGATCCATGCACCACTTTTTCAGTTATCTTGAGGAGAAACCAACCAACACTACCAAAAACATAACCTGCTTTGCGGCGCAGGTAATTACAATAGACGAATATGATTGGAGCTTTGCACATGACTGGTATGTTAACACATGTGATTCAGGTGAAACAGCAAACCTTGGGAACATTGTATTTAACGAGAGGAAGAGGAAACCAAAACCATAAAGCAGCAAATGACTGAGGGGATGAGCCTCCTGATAACTCCAGGCGTGCTGCCACACAAACAGTCATGTGGAGTTTCACCAGTAATTAGTTTGGGAGAAAAGGTGGAGGAACCATCGGGGGGAGGAAGATTTGGAGGGAGGGAGTTGGGAGGAGGAAGAGTTGGGGAAGCTGCTGGATGACTTTGACTACGCAGAGGCGTGTGAGGCCGAGCCGTGGACGACTTCAGCCTCAACCTACCCCTAGAGGCAGGGCTCCGAACCGCTTCAAAGGAATAAAAATGACAGCCAAAAACGAACGGAAATTTACAGAATTTTACGAGGAGCGGAAACAGAAACAAATAAATATTTCTTCAACAGAAACTGAGCATTATGAGCATCCACGAAACTGGATAAAATGTTTTTTTTCTTTTTTCTTTTTTTTTTAGAGAAAAATATCGGATAACAGATGCGTGAGAAAGCGTGAGGTACAGGAACTGAACACATGCGATGGATACATTGACTTTGAGATGGACGTCACATCACACTGACCACTTGAAGACAGGAAATGAGGCGTGTACTGTCGGTCTAATTCTATTACTGCACTCAACACCTTTCCAGCTGGATGTCAGTGGGGGCAAGAGGAGCTGGTGGGAGGCAGAGACAATGAGGAAGGAGTCCAAGACAGCTGGAGCGTGATAAGACACTTCACTACAAAAAGACTCGAGACATAGTTCGTCACATCTCAGTTAAGTTCAGTTAATAGAAGAATGTGTCTCCACTGTTCTCAATGCGGCCAGGAGGAGGTGGTGCCGGATTTTTAAAAACTCAATTTTGCTCCACCCCACCCCTGCACGTGTGACACCCCTCCCCATTAACCCATGAATTCACAACACGACCGGCTGTGTGCTGTGGCCGCTGTATAGCATGAGAGTAGGGGTTTGGGGCGATAAAGGTGGCGGCCCCCACTGGTGTCTGCTTTTGTTCTATTGATGCCAGACTGGGGGGAAATGGGGGGGGGGTGGAACACGCGTCCCCTCCTGTGATTGGTTGCGTCACCCCCTCGGAGTGTGACCAATAGGTGACCAGCAAACGTGGCCACATTCCAGACCCTCACCTTTCGGGTCCTGAAACCTGGTGTGGCCTGGCCGATTTGCTCTCATGGAGAAGTGATTTTCCAGGTGGATGTGCGTAACGGTTCCAAGGCCGAAAGGTTGGTATTTCGAATCCCAGCACCGACAGTCCTTCAGCAAGATTCCCAAATGGGTCACTCTCTCTCCCGAGAGAAAGAGGCTACATTTGTACAGCAGTAAGAATGGATCCCAAAGGATTTGATATAATTTTATCCATCCAATATAAGCAATATGCAGGGCTTGAAAACTAAATTATTTTTAAAGCGTTACGTTCCGAACGGTTCAGGCAGGTCTCTGTTTAATGTTTTTGTTCTCGGAACCATTCCACCACCAAAATATTCCTGTCCTGAACCAGTTCAGAATGCATTTCATTAGTTCTTAAAGTTCCTTATATTGTGCAGTGTTAAGTTTAAATAAAGTTTATATAAAAGTTTGGTGGACTTTTAAACTTCAGTGCAACTGAGATTTGCGACTCTTGGGCGCTATGTCCTTAAGGCGCTGGGCGCCGTCTCAGGCGGAAGTCACGAAGAAGTAATGCTAATGCTAACTGCTAGCACCTGTGTCTTCCACTATTTAACCAGCAGGCTTCGTCCCGTTCTGGCTGCTGGTATTAATGACTATCCTTGGATACCGAGAGGCTGAGTATCTTTTGACTTCCACTCTAGTTAATATTACTCCGCCTCTACCCATGCGGTTATGGGTTTCGGCCGGCAGACGGGAGTCTATGAGTAAATACGATCTTTTACTCCCGCCTGTTGTGCGTAGCTTACTCTAGCAGCTAACCTATAACATGCGACTCAAACCTATTCCGTAGTCCCCATCTCCAGGGGCCGGTTAGCAATGATTATCACACTCGGCGAGTCGTGGCCATCTCGAGCCATGGATACACTCGTACGAATTCCATCTGGTGTATATGATGCTAACTGGTTCCCCACACAGTCGCATTTATGGTTTGTCTGTCTAGAGCTAAATCATCCTTGTGAGTCCAATTCCTACTCACGTTATTCGGCCAGTATCTCTGGTCTACTGTGAGAGTTCCACAACACTCTCCTTGGGCTTAATGCCCAGTTGGCATTGTATCCAGTTCCACCAAGCACGCACCTTTAACATGCATCCACACATCCCAGCTCCTATCTTGCATGTTCAATGGTAGTTGTAAACAACCACCAAGACTTGTAACAGCTTGATGACTGACAGTGAAAGTTGGATGGATGCACAACCAGAAATAGTATCCCAGACATGAGATATGTTAAAATATATAGAGAACAGAAAAAAAAGTTTTTAACCGGTTTTGTGGATTTCATAATGTTCTGTTTCTGTTCCAGAAGAAATCTTTTTTGTTTCCGTTTCCGCTCCTCGTAAAATTCCATAAATTTCAGATTTTTTTTTTCAGTTTTTGTTTTCGTTCCTTGAACCGGTTCGGAGCCCTATATGCAAAAAAGGCTAAGGCATGGTGAGAATTAAACTTAAATCCACGTCATGGTGCATCCGGACTACTCAATCATTCCAGAAATGATGACGGATCACGTTGGGACTCAGAGATTGGTTATAATATTGTTTCCATGGTGATCGCCTCGTCATTTGTCTTTTGACAAATGGACGGTCTACGTGTGGCCCCTTCACACGGTATGATTAAAGCAGGGCTTGAAAACGTAATTATTTTTAAAACGTTCTGTTCCGAACGGTTCAGGCAGGTCTATATTTAACGTTTTCGTTCTCGGAACCGTTCCACCACCAAAATATTGGCCCAGAACCGGTTCGGAACACAAACATTCCGTTCGTTCTTAAAGTTACTCGTATTGTGCAATGTTAAGTTTAGATACAGTTCATTCAGAACATTTTTGGTGGGCTTTAAAACTCTGAAGCAACTGTATTAATGCCATTACATTCACTTTCTCGTCTGTCTACAAGATGGAGCCCTAGATGCATGGGGCCTGACAACTGACAGTGAAAGTGGACGGAAATATTCTTATAGATATAGGATATGCTAGAATATATAGAGAACGGAAAACAACGTTTTTAACCAGTTTTGTGGATTTCATAATGTTCCATTTCTGTTCTGGAACAGTTGAAGAAATCTTTTTCCATTTCCATTTCCGCTCCTAGTAAAATTCCATAAAATTGTGTTCGTTTTCGGTTTTCGTTTTCGTTCCTTGAACTGGTTCGGAGCCCTGGATTAAAGAGAGGGTTTCTACAGAGCATCTCAATGTTTGAATGGTAGATTCTCAGAGCAAGTCAATCTGAACTCACTGCAAGATCTATATAGACTGGCGAGCCAGAACCAACGAATCATCCACGCATCGCAACATCAGTACATTCACAACGTTTGCATTGGGTCTGGTAAAACCAGGGTCTGAAAAAAAAAAACCAAAAAAACGCGTCACGTGTCATCCAATCACAGCGCAATAGGTGGGACAAGCGGCGTGGAGGCGTGACAACCAAACTCCGCCCGCGCCTTGTGTAGCCCGTACAAACTCCCCCCACATCCACACTGATCGGCCGATTGAATCCGTGCCGACGGTGAGCCTGATTTTCCCAGACCCAATGCAAGCGTCTAGCAATGTGCGATGCGTGGACGACGCGTTGGTCTGGCTCGCCAGGCTATATCGACACTGCCTAAAAATGAATGCAGAAGTATGCATCATGCCAACATACCTCTACTATGCTGTAAAGCAACTGCATTTTTAATTTGGAGAACATCAGGCCAACATCTCTAAGGTGGGTCTCACTCCATGCTGCGTCATGATGGTGGAATCCTACTGGAGGTGCCATCAATATTGGAGTAATATTGTTCCATTTATTTGACTTCAATGTCACATAATACCCAACACATCCCAATACATCACACTTAATGTATATTTTCATGTTTGCCAGAGATATTAAAACAATATGATATTACTAATAAATGCATTATAGGTATATGGAATATATGTATATTGGGTCTGGTCAATCCAAGGTCAAAAAACATGTAAAAAAAAAAGTGTCAATCAAATTGTGTTATCCAATCACAGCGCAGTAGGTGGGACAACCAAACTCCGCCCACGTCTCACGTCGTCTATACCAAACTCGAGAGAGAGTTTGCCTGATTTTCCCAGACCCAATGCAACGTCTCTCGGTCGTCCTCAGGTGAGCTTCGAGCTCGTCTTGTGATGCGTGAAAGATGCGTTGGTTCTGGCTCGCCAGGCTATCTGTGTGTGTGCACGTGATGCCAGGTAGGCATTTTACATTGTGTAACGAATACCAATAACTAATCATTTCACTAATGTGTCACATTTACCATCAGACCATGATTAGAATTCTAATGTTTTCATTTCATTCACAAATTCTGGAATGTAATCAGATGAACAACATCTTCCGCTGACAGCACTAGCTCTCACACAGACACACAGACACACACACAGACACACACAGACAGACACACACACAGCTCTAAGAGTGTCGGTGCTTGAAATGGTCTGAAACCATTAAGACTAATTTGTTGTTGTTTAGAAGGCGGGAAAACAAGCTCTCCCTCCTCCTTCCTTCCATCATTACCACTGAGGCCTAGTGGACCGTAATGGGGGGGGGGGGTAAAGGTGCTAATTAGGGACAGTCATAACGATGGTTTATGAAATATTCATTAGAATGCTCTGCCACCGTGTTGATGAGGTGGAGCTCCAGGTTGGTATAAGCAGCAAACCTCTCTTGCTGTCGTCTTCTTGATGAAGGCAGTTCTGATTTATACAGTAACGCATCACATTTACTCCATTACAGTTTTTGGGTGTACTTTTTTACTGTTGGAGTAATTTTTTTACAAGTTACTTTCTACTTTTACTCGTGAAAATTTGAGGTTAAAAAAAACCTACTTTTTACTGAGCTGTCAGCAATTCACTACTCGTTACATTAACTTGGTCTTTAGCGACACGCATTGGGAACTGTTGGCACATATGTTGACGTCATATCTCTTTCTTTTCGGGCGCTCGCTCTGTTTTTCTCACTCTCTCTCTCGTTCTCTCTGAAAAACGGGCCAAATAATAACTTTAAAAAAAAGCAGGCGCAGGTTCTCCAGTAACAGGCTGGCTTTGAGAGCTACATATTTAAAAATGACTCAAGACTCGACTCCGACTCGTACCCCTAAAGACTCGGACTAGACCTCTGGTCTAAAAGACTACTATGACATGCCCCATAGCTGGATTTGGGAACATAGGGGTTAAACCATGTTGGTGGTGTGTGTGTGTAGGGTGAGTTTAGCCTTGTGTGTGTGAGCGTGTTGTGTACATAACTTCTCATTTGGGATTAAAGTATCCATAATTTCATCACTTATTTATTTTACAACAGCAAATAACTGTATGAAAAAATACCAGGAATAAATTATTCATGTTGATATTTTAACCATGTTTACAAATCCTTGACACAATCCTGGTAACCATAGTAACAATACCTCCAAGAGGCACAAACATGCAATAACTTGAATGTAAGAACTCTCCGTTCTAATTACGGAATTAATATATTTGCTCGCTAAAGCGTCTTCAACGTGCTGTGAATTTTATTCTTTCCTCCATTAATATCAATAAAAAAAATCAATATTACCACCACACAAAACGGGATAACGAGAGTGAGAGGCGGCGCCTACGACAACTGTGACAAAAAGGCGTTATTGAAAGTTACGATTGTGGCGCCCGGAAATCTCTGCAAAGCATATTTGTTGTGTTGTTGTATCCCACAGTCCGGGCGTGTCCTCTTCCCAGGTCAATCAAACCACCACCAGAGGGAGAAAGCTTTAAAAATATATATTTAGACAAGAATGATCTGGTCTTTCAAGGAATAAAATGACAGGCTCATGCTTTACTTATTTATTTACTTATTTGCACGTTATTGTTTGTTATTATTAATAATTGATGATGCGGAGCTTGGGAAGAGAACGTGAGAGTGGACGAGGGAGCCGCTCGGTTCAAATCTCACTGAGCCATTTGCTGACAACCTCCTCTCCCAGGTCACGTCTGCAGAAGGCTCCCACAAGACGCTTCTCAGTCCGGGCCTAATTGGCGCCTGAATGCCTATCTGTGTGTGTGTGTGTGTGTGTATGATTGTGTGTCGTTTGCGGATGCAACTAGAATAAACTAAAGATGTCACTCTGCAGCGGCCATGTACCAACCATGCTAACGCCCCGTTGACCCCTGAGGTCGGATTTGCCTTCTCTCTCTCACAAGAATATGGTTTATAATGTCACCCGCTCTGCTGCACAACTTAACAAGGAAGTTTACTTTGGATTTTAACCACAGTTGGGAAGGGGTTAGTTTTTGGATCGTTTTCATAT